>PVKA01001894.1:0-135553 GCA_004027165.1 Ctenomys sociabilis | reverse complement strand
TTTTTTTTTTTTTTTTTTTTTTTTTTTTTTTTTTTTTTTTTTTTTTTTTTTTTGTCTTTTTGAGACAGGGTCTCACTATGCAGTTCAGGCTGTCCTTAAGCTCACTTTGTAGCTCAGGCTGGTCTCGAACTCACAACAATCCTCCTGCCTCAGCCTCCCGAGTGCTGGGATTACAGGCGTGCGCCACCACGCCCGGCTACAAGATATTTATCTACAGAAAAAAAATCCAAAAATACCCTGACAACATCAACAACGAAAAAATCTAGGATTGTTAGTACAGATTTAACAATGCATGTATGTGAATATACGTACATACACAATTCTCTGTTTTTATGATACCCTAATGCTTAAAATATTAGTGAAAGAATGGATAAAAAATAAATGTAAATATACTAATGTAACACATCACTAAATAGCAATCAATGAACCTAGATGATTTGAAACAATATTCATCAACACAGATGACTTTCAACTTGTATAATATTAGCAAAGGAGAAAGGCCTAAGTGGATAAGCAGTACAAATGCCCTCCCACAAATTGCAAATAATGACCTTATGAACCCTGTTGGTTTCATAAATACAAATAAGAGGTAAAATTTAAAGAAAAGAAATAAATGATTTCTATGTAACCTAGGTAATTAAACAATGTTTACTTTTACAAAGATGACTAACTTTGCAGATTGTGATGCTTAACCTGGGAATCAAACTCAGGACCTTGCACTTGCCAGGCAGGCATTTATGTTACTGAGCTATCTCCCCAGATTGAATCTTGACTGGTTTACGAAAAACTCAGAAGATTAATAACGATCACTTGTGGGTGTCCCAGTGGGTCCAGAAGGAGAAACCCTGGGTGCTGTGAATGGTCCTTGACCCCTTTCTTTTTATCATTGCTCCCAATCAAAGTATCCTGGCAGTCAGAAACTAAAATTACACTTCTCCCCCTTACATATAAATTGTCAGTTATTCTGTCTGAATTATCAGAAAGCTGAAAGACATGAGACTGAGGTAGTGTGGATCACTACAAGGTTCTATACTGTCAGTTAATAATTATGATGGGTATGAGCTTTATGAACCTCTCATAAGAATTAAATGGAGCATTAAAATAAGAACACAGAACTTTTCCTTGAAACATTAAGCCATAAATGTAACTACCTGTCAAGAGAAGCCAATAAAAGTGTAGAGAAATAAGGATGGTCAAAATTTTTACACATAACATGGAACAGGTACTTTCTATCAAGTGTTGATATGTTAAACTTTAAAATGTTTGATATTCAGACAGATAGTGAAGTTACACCCAACTGCATCTGTTGTAGGGTAATAATAAGCTTCTCTTCTGGAGGGTTAATACCTAAGTTTTCAGACCAAAAATTAGAGAAATACAAGGGCTGTAAGGACAGCCAACATTTTGACCCTAGCCATTCAAGGTCAGTGATGACTCAGGACATAGGAGAACCTGCACTGTAACATAGTTGTGTCCCAAATTTTCTGATAAAGGATATTATGGAGCCACAGAGCAATGTGACTGATACTGTAGAGTGTGCCTAAGGAGAGTCAGTCACATAGAGAGAAAATATTCTCTCAGTCTTTTGCAGAGAGCAAATTGGTCAAGCAATGGCTGTGACTCATCCACATGGCTGACACTGACAAAGATCTGCAAACTGCGGTGCAGGGTTACAGGATAAGTTCTGAGGGGACTTGACTGACCTTATCAGATACAAAAGATACATTTCTTGTTATATAGGTCTTGCTCTATCTTGGTCTTAACCATCCAGAAGAAAAGTATAAAAATTAGATATATAAAGTAAAGCCATATTAATATCCTGAGCTGTGAAAGACACAAATCAACGACTTCTGCAAATAACCTATTACTATTGTGGACTCCTGGACTGTGTTGGATTGTTGTTTCTGAATTCATGCACTATAGTATTTAGATGTCATGGAATACCCTTCTCTGACAGGACTAAACAAAAAAGGGGATACAAAGGAAGGTCCATTCTGTATGTGCTTATACAGTATAGTTAGGATAGATATACACCTATTTTCCCTTAAATCAATAAGAAGAAAGATTTTTTTCTAATAGTGTTTGGACAAGGTATCCTGTCTGTATCTTGTAATATGGATAACCACTAAGAAGGTAACAATGTACAAGGTATTAACTATTGAAACTGTCCTATTAAATAGCTTTGAAACTGTCTTATTTCTATTTGTTTCTCAATAAAATAAAATGAAATAAAGAAAAATACACCTTGGAAGGGAAGATGGGAAATTAAACAATTTGTGTCTTAATATTGTGAACTATCTCACATGAAAAACATCTTTTGTTTACACTGAAAAAAAGTGAAGATTAACTTGTATATAGTGATGATAGATAAAATTTAAACCCTATTTTAAAATTTCACCTTGTGCTGAATACTTAATAAAGGCTTTTATTACAAAAAAAGAGAGAATAAGGATGATCAAAGAAATAAAGTAGAAAATAAAACCAAAGGATTTTTCCTGTAAAACAGAAAAACATTCTCAAAGGGAATTTAAATATTTAAAGATATACCTCAGCAAAAGATAAAACAATTCCTCTAATTATCTACATAATCTCAGGTAAATTAATAATTGTTTAACTCCTAATCCTTCCATTGTAAATGAAGAGTCATGCTGTTTAAAATTCCATTCAATTATAAATATATGCTTAGTTATTATTCTCTTGAAATAACATTTTCTACTGAAATCTAGATTTATCCTGGGAATCTAATGTTGCTTACAGTTATAGAAGGTTCCAGACTTAATTAGAGCAAAATAAAGCTTTCTGGGAAGAAGCTTGAGAGGGCACTTATTTAGGAGCCAAAGAAAATTACAATGAACTAAATATCATGAAATCTTGAAGGATTTCAAAGAACATTCCTACATCTCCCTCCTCCTAAGGAAGACTCCCTGGAATTCTTTGTGGTATTTTGAAGCTGGATGTAATGGAAATTGGAAAGAAGTGCCATCTCAGACACAGTCAGAAACAGTGTTAAGATTTTCTCATTGTCATCATTAGGATCATCAAAAATTAAAACTGATTAACATGGATACCATAAAGTTCCATGTTTGGTAGTTAACTTCAATACCTATATAAAATTATAAAAATAGAAACATATTCTGGCAAAATACATAAGTTAGTCCCTGCAAAGTCAAGAAAAATGTGAATTACCAAAATCCCTGCTTGTATCAACATTAAAATAGAGCTCTTAATCTGCTCAACTGGATAACTGAAATTAAGAGACAGACAAATTTAAAGTTACTAACAGATATTAAACATATAATTATTTGTATTGATTAAATTTAGTTTTAGTAGACACAGAGACAAATATGTGTGTATTAATGTGGCATTTATTATGTGACATTTCGTTATATACAATTATGTAGTGGCAAGAATAATTACTAATTACTGAATGTTTTAGTATTTTACTAAAGTTGCTTATGATACATAATGACAAAAAGCAACACTGCTATTTAGATACAATTTCAAAATGTTATATCATTTTAAAAATGCCATTGCATGGGGCCTGGGATACAGATCAGCAGCATAAACACCTGCCTAGCAAGTGCCAGGTTCTGAGTTTGAGCCCCTGGTACCACAAATAACAATAATGATAATGATAATAATAATTATAATAATGTCATTGAGAGAAATGCAATATATGTGCAGAGAAATAGCATATGAAATAGATCACTGATATGTATACTCATTTTAAAGTTTAAAATAGTCCTCCTAAATTAAATTAACTATTACATGTAGCTCCAATAAAATGTACTGTGTAGTTTTCCACAAACTCTAGCCAAAAATTTGAACAGATACCTACAAGATAAAAGAATCAACATTAGCCACAGAAATTTTACAAAAAAATGAAAGCCACTATTCATTCATATTAATCTATCAAGGCTTACATGACAAGTAGATTATGTACATTTCCTATGGTATTTGTATAGAAATCATGAAGTAACAATGCAATGAAATATAAAATCAAGATATATTCATGCTTATATGAAACACATGTATAACAAAGAAATTTGCATGAGAAATGTATATTATTCAATAAGCAATATTGGGACAACCAGTTACAATAAATAAAACAGAACAAGTTCTACTCTAAATCAAGTTTAATTCACATATCACAAAAAATGAATCAATGAAATTTACCATTTTATCAAAAATATCGATGCCTTCAGACAGGGTATCTTATTGCAATCATATTATTGTAACGTATTTATGTCTCGTAATTTTAGTCTTTGATTTTAAGGGGAAGTCTTGTGATATTGACAGTGCTTTTTGAAGAGGAATCTGCATGAAGAAACCCAAGGTGCAGGGTACTTAATTGCCAAGATATCGAGCTTTCATTTAATGTGATAAATTTATCAAAGGATTTTTCTTTTTACTTTGCATGTATGTGTTCTTCTGTGCACTCCCTGAGTAATCCTCTACCGGGGCAGAAACAGACAGCTTCCTGTACATTCATATGTTTGGTAAAACTGTGTCTCCTCGTTGTCTAGGTAGCAGGAGGATGCCCGTGAGCTGCAGTGGGGAGCTTGGGTGTGGAGGACTTGGTTACCACATACCAACAAAGGGGGCTTAGTAACCTGGCACAGAACCTGGCACAGCACCACGCAAACCTGGCATATGGTCAAGCCTAGTCCTGCAGCCAGTATCAAGTCTGATAGGCAAGCACACCAAACCCAGTGTTCATCATCAAATTCCTAGCATGAGATCAAGCACGGCATCCTGGGTCATTTGTCTATAAAGACAAACACACAGCAGGAAGTGGCTTTGGGGTCACTGCCCTCTTGCTGTTGCAGTGGTCCATTTGGCCTGCAGGACCTATTTTTCTTTTCCTTCAAAGCACCCTTTTCTCTTTGATCTATTCTTGTGCCCTTGTTCTCCTTTTTCTTATTTTTGCCCTAATACATAGGGTAACCTTTCACATTCACCAATGGCCCTGATAAACAGCCTGGGAAACACTGCTGCTCCCAGCCCCATCTGAGAATAGATTCACACCAAAGAAGACCCGGATAGCTCAGCACACTAAGCGCTTGCTCAGGCAAGCTCAGGGGTCAGGGTTCAATCACTGGCACCACATGTTGCATCGGCCCCAGCCCCTCTGATGCACTGACCTGGCAATGCAGTGCAAGCATGGTGGTGCATGCCTGTAACCCCAGCACTGGGGAGGCTGAAAACAGTAGGATCATTATGAATCCAATCTGTGTAGTGAGACCCTGCACAAAAAACAAAAATAAAACAAACAAACAAACAAATAAAAACAAATGACTGGGAAGTTCTATTACACCAGAAAAGGGACAGTTAATGAACATGATCACCGAGCTCCATGAAGTGTAAAGAAACACGCACTCAACCAAGCCACAGGCTCTACCCTTGGAAGCTCCCTGATAGATGTGCTACTTCCCCCAATCAGATTGGAAAGGACTAGGTTTCTATGGGGAGCTGTGACAAACAGGAGAAATTTCACAAGGCCCACAGTCTTTTCTACTTCATGTCTGCAAGCAGAATCTAGAAGGAAAGAAAGTCTGATTTATATAATCTGGTCTACTGTCTTTTGGGTGTCAAGAGTCAGTGGCTGGTATTAGAATTTGATTATGTGTTGTTTGTCTGTGTCTCACTTATAGACTTAAAAACATGTATTCCTGCTGGATGTGGTGGAGCATGCCTGGAATCTCATCGCTTGGAGGCTGAGGTAGGAGGACTGCTGAGAGTTCAAGGTCTGCCTAGGCTACATAATGAGTTTAAGTCCAGTCTGGACTACATAGTAACACACTGTCTTAAAAAAGATGTATTGGGGCCAGGGAGATGGCTCAGTGGAATAAGTGCTTGCCTGGCAAGCACAAGGGCCTGAGTTAAATCCCTGGTCCTAAAGAAAAAATAAAGTATTGCTCCTTTATGCCCCAAAACATATTGTTGGTTTTTAATCAAGTGTAATAGAAAAAGTAGTCATAGATTAAGAATTACACATGTATACCTCAGAAAAGTCAGAAAGGAGTAGAATGCAACATATGAAATTATCATGCTTTGGTAGGAAAAACACAGCTTGATGTATAGATTAGCAAAGGGTTTCTCCAGAAGGGAAATCTGAAAGGAAAATTAATTCAAATATTTTAAAGTTTGCAAATAATCAAGTATATTCACTTTAACAAAAAAAGATAAATAATCCCATATCAAATAAAGCAATACCTAAGGGTGTACATAGTAATATTTCACAATATAAAGGACTTTTAAAAAAAACCTGAAGTATAGATGAAAGTCAATAATGATGCTATGAGAATATGAAGCTATGAGAATATGAAGCTATGATAATATTTATATTGTCTTCGGTTTCACTTGCAAGAGATATTTATACAGTCTCCAGGACTTACAATTATTGAATGATTAAATATATTAGATTTTTTATATATGACAACTTATATAACTTTAATCAAACTGATTTTAAGTTTCATTCATGTTTTTTGGAAGCAGATACTTTATCAACTGACCAAATCATAAAAACACTGTGGTAGATACCTTAGTGCATCCTTCTAATAAGCCTGTTCCCTATTTCCAGCACCTCCCTCTTCCACAAAATGAGTGGACTTTTTCTCATCAAGAGGATAACTTGAATGGCCACAGGAAGTTACTTGCCCTTTGAAGCATTTCCAACAGTATAGATCTTGTGAATCAGGTTCTCCATGCAGATGATTCCATGTTACCAAGAGATGGAGCAGTGAGTTGTCTGTCCAGGCTTTGCCTTAGACATGCTTGTACATTAGTTCATTCACTGACTTCAGGTTTGGGTGCCCCCATGCAATGTATGGCTCCACAATTCTCAGCATGTTAATTGAAGCCTTGTTGAGCTTATGAAGGTACCACTGAAGATTTGGCAAAGAAGCTGCAACACCCTGCAGACCTTTGGGCTCACACCATTAACACCCCTGATCTGGATGATAAATGCCACTTTGGGCTCTGCAGGAACATAGAAGTTGTCAGCTTTTCTCCCCATCCTAGCCATTTGGATCTCAGTTCTGTACATCCATCTGTACTCCTTATGATGGTGCTTGGCTTCTTCATAGCTGAACTTCCTCCTTGCCTTGTGAAGCATCTTCTGGGCAAACTTCTTTCTCAGACACTTTATCTTCAGCTCTGCAAAATTTCTTCATTTTTTTCTTAAGGGTTTCTGACACAGCAGGAGCCTCCTTTTTCTTCTCTTCTACACCTTCCATGGTTCCAGCCGGAAAATAGGTAGTCTCAAGTTTCATTCTTAATTTTAAGCTTTAACTCTTACTTTCTCATAAGTATTTCTGTCCTTTGGTTTTGCCATTTTTAGCAAATCTGTTTTTAATTTTGAAAACTGGACATACAATATTTGTTTTTCCTTTCAAAAAATGTATTTTAAACTAATACATAAAGCATAAAATTTTTTAATTTTAAGGAAATACTTAATTCACATTTAACAGATATTTAAGGACATATAATGTATGTTATAACATAATAAATATTTAATAATAAATATACTTATAAATGCATAATTTAAATTATAATTAAATTTTGAATTTAAACATTTTAAATATTTAATAAAAATTATAAACATTTAATGTTTAGATACATGTTGTTTACAGTAAGAACATTCAAAATCCTTTTTTCCTTCCAGCTTTGTAAAGTTTACAAAACCTTGTTCCTTGTAGTTACCTGAACATGCAATAATAATATGTAGGATGTCTTACTCCTATCTTAGTATATTAGAGTACACATTGGTCAACTTTTCCCATTCCACTTTCCCCATATACTTTTCAGCCTCTGGCATATGCCATTTTTTCCATTTCCATAATCAACTTGTTTAGATTCCCTATGTAAGTGAGATCATATGCTCTTGTTTACATACCAAACTTATTTCATGTAACATAAAGTTCTAGAAGGACTGGCAAGATAGCTCAGTGAAATAAGCACCTGCTTAGGCAACTGTAGGGACTGGGGTTTGAATCCTGTCACCACATGCTCCGCTGGGCCCGCCAAGGGTGCCCTGAGTCCACCACCAAGAGCCGGTGTAGTGGTGCACGTCTGTAATCCCAGGGTTGGGGAGGCTGAAAACAAGAGGATCATTATGAGTCTGAGCTGTGTAGTGAGACTCTGCACCAAATACATTAAAAAAAAACAAACAAAAAAATCTCTTTTCCACGTCCAAAGAGATTGCTGCAATAATAGATTTAATGTTTTTTTTTTTTTTTTTTTTTTTTTTTTTTTTTTTTTTTTTTTTTTTTTTTTTTTTTTTTTTTTTTTTTATGGATGAATCATATTACCATACTTTTTTTTTTTTTCCTGTATTTTAGGGAAGGGTCTACAGGGTATTCAGAGTCTTACTACTAGATCAGATTCATAGTGACTCTCCTCTTTACAGTCTCTCAAGTGCTGGGATTACAGGGCTGCACCACCAGGCCCAGTCTCAATCATCATATCAGCGCATCCCCAAAGTGGGGCAGACATTGCAGGCCTGGGGGTCAAACCCATAGCCCCTGCACCTGCTTGCAAATGTTTTAATCTACTGGACTATTTGGCTGGTCCCCAAGCTTGTGTATATTTACCACATTTTTTAACCAATTTTCCAGCTTAGTATCAAACTACATTTTAATACTAGTTTTCAGTTTATTACATGGTTATTTACTTTGCTTGGAAGTGCCAAATAGATGATTAAATCAATATTCTTTTAGCTTTTCAGAGTAGACTAAGAGTTCCTCATGTTTCAGTCTAGTGTATAAATTGAAGTTACTATTTTATTACCATCTGGACTAATTTCTGAAGGGACTCAAGATGTATTATCCCAAGAAATAAGGGCATAAAAAACTTAAAATTTCATATGAAATGAAACATGTGCCTAGGTTTTAGGACATTTAAAATGCATGAAAACAAAATGCTCTGTTTGATTCACATGAGTATCATGTTACAAAAATATATTCTGAAGATCTTACCAAGAATGGGTAAGAATAAGCTATTCTTTTTTATTTTTTTTAATGTATTTAGTACAGGGTTTACAGGGCTTACAGAGCAGACTTGTAGGGATTCTCCTGTTTTCAGCCTCCCAAGTGCTGGAATTAGAGACACGTGTCACCACACCCAATCTCAATTGCTGTTTCAGCGTGCCCCAGGAATGGGGCCAGCATGGGACACTGGGGATCAAACCTTGGTTCCTGTGTCTGCCTAAGCAGGTTCTGTATTCCATGGATGAGCTATTGTTTCATTTTCTGCTTTTTTACATTTTATTTTTAAGGATAATAAAAATCAGCAAAAATATTAGAAACAACACAGAATTTCACTAAACAACATGACAGGAATTCAACAATCATTGTTACATTGCATCTTGTTGTCTTCTAATTAGTTTTTCAAATTACCAGACATAAGCATGCAAAACTGGTAAAAAGAAAATAATTTAAGCATTAACCATTCCTTTCAATAGAGCACTAGAAATCAGAGGTAATTATTCAAGTCATTGTGTGTAGCGAGTGTGTGTGTGTGAGTGTGTGTGTTTCTCAGAGAAGAAAAAATACTAAAATAATCAGAAGCAATACAGAATTTCACTAAAGAAAATCATAGGAGTTCAACAATCATTGTTATATTGCATATTGTCGTCTTCAAATTAGTTATTCAGATATAAACATGCAAAATTGGTCAAAAAATGTTATAAAAGATTAAAAGGTAAGAGAAAAACATAAGCATTGTGGTGGTTGATACAGTGTGTCAGAAGTTTGTCTGGAACTGTTTGTTGATTCCTCACCCTGGGAAATGGGGACCCCGTCACAGGGTGGAGAGGACGTGCCCCAGAGAGACTCAGCACAGGAAGGGTATATAAAGGAGTTGAGGTAGGCTTCTGCGCCCCACTTCCTGGGAGGAGCTCTGGCTTCACCGCACCACTTCGTAGACGTGGTGCTTTGGAGGAGCTCCAATCTCTGCAGTGCAGCCGGTCTTCATGGTCAGCATAGAAGGAAGAGAGCGAGTCCTGATGGCATGGCAGCTGCTGCTCTTCCTTGTTTTCTGCCATAGTGAACTGTGGCTGTCTGCCTTGGAGCCAGCGAAGTAGACTGAAAGCTCCACTAACTGTGAGCCAAACAAACCTATCCACTTCCTGCATTTTGGGTGTTGGTATTTTGTACCAGCAGTGAATGCAAATTAACCAAGAAAAACATTAACTGCTTTTCCAGGAGAAATCAGCTGTACAATTATCCAAGTTATCATGTATATATTTCTCCTTCTGTCCCTTTTTTCTTTCTTTTCCCCTTTGCCTCTTCCCAGTTGTTTTTCTTTTAGCAGTTTTTTTCCCCTTTTATAGATATCTATTTTATCTTTCTTTTTCATTTACTCTTTCAGGTTCATATTCTATCGCTAGGTTATAAAGTAGCGATACAATATGATGTTTACACATGCGAGTCTGATTTATTTCACTATTATTTTATTATTGAGTGTGCTATCTAGTTGTATCCCTTTACCTATAAAAGCCTCAAGTTTATCTTTTATGTAGCTGAGTAATACTCTACTGTATAAAACTTCATCTTTTTTAATTAATTCCTCAGTTGATGTGCAAACATATATAATATACATATTATATAATGTGCATATCTATCTATCTATCTGTCTGTCTGTCTGTCTGTCTGTCTGTCTGTCTATCTAGCTATTCCATTCCTTCTTTTCTTTATTCTTTCCCCCCAGCCCAGTTGTTCCATTCTTTTTATCTAATTTTATCCCCAATATTTTCTTTATCCTTAATTTTTATACTGGGAAAATAGGTTTGTTGATATCAATACTCATGTATAACTGTACAAGCAATCATACTTGTCTGTAAATATTTGTTTCCAAATAGTTATAAGTATGCTAATATAAAAGTTTCCATAAAGTACCCTGAAATTTAGTCTTCCACAATTTAGATAAGAGCAATGTGTATACTATGTGATGTAGAAAAACACAAATCTAAGAGATGTGATTCAGATGTTGAACTTCTGCTGAAATCACTGTGTGTGACTCATTCTTGGCTGCTCCTTTCTAGGATGGTGCTCACATATGCATACCCCAAGATGTGCAATAGCATCACAGGTCCACTCTGTTTGTCACGGAAGAACTAATGCACAGTTGTTCTCTAAGAAAACTAACCTACATTTTTGGGAATCTGTGGGTTCATTTCAGAATGTATAGAAGAAATAGAGGAAAATTCCTCATTCAAATAAGAATATTATTAGTATTAGTATTAGTATTAGTGTTGAGTACCAGGGATCAAACTCAGGACCTTGCTGTTGCCACACAGGTGGAGAACATTATTTGAAAATTATGCATAATGTTATTAATATACCTTTTCCAGACCTCCTTTTTAAGTAGCAAATTATTCTCATGAAAAGTTTGTTCCTTCTTTTCTGTCACTGCACTAATAATGAATTCAGGTTGTGAATTTTGGGTTATTTCTCTTTGGAAGTATTGTTGCAGTAAGTTATGTAATAATAAAAGGGGTACTCATTTACCAGTAATAGAACCCTATCTCTGAGATATCAATAAGTAGGAATGAGAATGTTATTTTACTAAATTAAAGAATACGTTAAGAGTTCAAGGTTTAGCATGGTAATCCATATTTGCATGCAAGCAGTCAAAAAGGAAGGAAGCTACTTATTACGGATTTAGAATCACCTAGCATTGAGAACAACATTGGACTTGTAAGTAGTTTGCTGGGAAAAAAAAAAAAAAACAAACAAAAAACCTGTGCCCTTGACTTCAGTCCTAAATCTAATGGTTCTGCACTCTTACTATAAAAACAGAGGTTAAAAAGATGTGTTTTCTATCAGCCAATTCCTGAGGAAAAAGGGACATATCAGTTTCCTTTCATATGGATGAAATAATTACACTGAAGTCTCACTCATCATGCACATCACTGTAATCAAGAATTTAGGTTGTGTGCCCTGTCCCACCATCTGAAAAATTAGGCATACACTGGGCAGTTATAGGTTACTGGTGAGTCTAGCCCATTCCTACCACCAGTGCAGAGGTGTAGAGAGGCACGCTGTCCCACCATGTGAGAATATAGGTGGACACCAGGTAGATGCAGAGTACTGGTGAGTCCAGTCTGGCACAGAAGATTTGATGAGTTTTGGATGTCTGACTCTCACCAGCAGCAAGAGGCGTGCTTGCTACACACCCAATACTGTGGGAAACTTATTGACCCATTCCCCTCTCCTCCCACTTTTGAGTCCTGGTGAACATTAGAAATGTGAGAAATGCCAAAACAGAGGAGTACAGAGCAATCTCAGTCCTCCAGCCCACCCAGAACTAATCCAGGAGACAAGGACATAGAAGAACTTTAAAGTCACAAACTTGAAATTTCAGAAATGAAATTAACTAAAGTAAAGAAACAGGTCTATCAGGCTACATAAGAAATAAGACCAGAAATAATCTTTTGGATCAAACAGAAATGACAAAAATCATGAAAGAATTGCTCAGTGTATCTTAAGAAGACAAATGACATAAAAATGCTATTTGCAGAAGTAGTAGCAGAAAACTTCCCAAGTATGAGAACAAATATGACATACAGAGAAGTAAGGCATATAGAACTCCAATTAGCCATAGTCAAAATAAGTCCATACCTAGACACATCATAATCAAGATCCCAGAACTGCAGCAAAAGAACAGAATAGTAAAAGCTGTTAGAGAAAAGAACCAGAACACCTATAGTGAAAACCCATGAGAATCATGGCAGAGTTCTCAACACAAACCAACAAATCAAGAAGAGCTTGGGTTGAAATATTTTAAGGTAGTGAAAGAAAGAAACTTCCAGTCCAGATTTATATACCCTAAAAATCTATAAATTCATGGTGAGAGAAGATTCTTCCATGACATACAACAACTGAGGAATTCATTACCTCCAAAACAACCCTAAAAAGAATAATGACAGATATTGTAGAAACAGACAGAAAGAACCACAACCTCAAGAACAACTACAGAAAGGAAATACCAAGTACAGCAAGCAATTAAAAAGAGGGAAGAATGGAACCTATTGCAGGAAAATAACATAACAAAAATAAGCCAATACATATGTTATAATCACCAATATCAACAGGCCCAATTCACCAATCAAAAGAAGCAGACTGTCGGAATGGTAAAAAAATTAAATCCAACAATATGGTATGTACAAGAAACACATTTAACTTAAAAGGAAAATCACAGGCTGAAAGCCAAAGGATAAGAAATAATACTCCATGTAACAGGAATCCAGAAAAAATAAGGGCTCCTGTTTCTGCTCCTGATAATATCAACTTGAAACCAAGAATGATTAAAAGAAATAATGAAGGTCATTACATATGTGTGAAGAGAAAAAACTACAAGAGAAAGGGATAACAGTCACAAGTACATATGGACACAATGTAGGCACATCCAACAACATAAGACAAACATCAACAGACATGAAAAATCAAATGTGCAATACTACAGTTGCAATTGGAGCTTTTAACACTCCACAGTCATAAAGAGATACATCACCAAGGCAAAAAAGTCAGCAAATAAATAGCACAATCCGAATTTGTGATTAAATAGGCTTACTAAACCCTTACTGAATTTTCTACCCAGCAATATCAGAATACACATTTTTGTGAACTGCACATGGATGTTACCCAAAATAGTCCATATACTAGCACACAGAGCATGCTTAAGTGAATGCAACAGAATTTAAACTATCCCATGCATGCCATCTAATGATGTAATGAAACTGGAAGTTTTTGAGAAAAAAAAGCAGAAAAACATCATAATCACATTGAAATCAAATAACAACCTCCTGAACAAACATTAGGTCACAGATCAAATTAAAGAAGACATGAAACAAAATTTAGAAACAAACAAAAATGTAGACTCAACTCATTGGCGCCTATAGGATGCATTGAAGGCTGCTTTGATAAGGAAATCTATGGTGATAAATTACCACGTTAGGAAAACAGAACAACCCCAAGCAAACACATGCTATAACTCAAGCTCCTAGAAAAAGAAAAGCAATTCAGAGCCAAAGTTAGAAGGAGGAAGAAATATTATAAAAATCAGATCAGACATTAATACAATGGAGATGAACAAAACAACATAAATAATGAATCCAGAGTTGAGTCGTTAAAGGAATAAATAAAATTGATAAAACTCTACCCAAGCTACCAGTAAAAGGCATCTACCAAAGGACTCAAAAATTCATGCGATAAGGAATTAAATGGATGAAATCACTACAGGCTCTATAGAAATTTGGAAGATCATCAATGCTTACTTCCAACATCATTACTCTCACAGAGTAGAACACCAAAAGAAATAGCCAATTTCCTAAATGCATATGAACTGCTAAAACTAAATGGAGAAGATATAAAATCTCTGAATAACCCAATAACAGGATGTGAAACTGAAAATGTAATAAAAAAAACTACCAACAAAAACAAAGTAGAAATCCTGATGGATGCACAGCTAAATTCTGTAAGAAATTTAGAGATTTAATGCAAATGCTTCTCAAACTTTTCAATGAAATTGGAAGAAAAGCAATACTCCCAGATACATTCATGGAGGTAAGCATTAGTCTGACACCAACACCAGAGAAAGCTCCAATCAAAAAAACAAAGAACTACAGGCCAATCTCCCTAAAAATTATAGACACAAAAATCCTCAATAAAATAGTAGCAAACAGTATACAACAAATCATCAAGAAGCTTATGTAATATGACTGAGTGAGATTTGTTAAAGGAATTCAGGGATGGTTCAATATATAGAAATCCATAAATGCAATTCATCATATCAACAGAGTCAAGCCCCCAAATGGCATGATTACCTCAATTGACAAAGAAATATCTTTTGAGAAAATCCAACACTCATTCGTGATAAAAAAAAAAAAAACCTTACAGAAAATCTGAATAGATGGTATATATCTCAACCTGAGAAAAGCCATCTATGGCAAACATTATACTAAGTGCACAAGAACTGAAAGCCTTCACTTTAAAGTCATGAACAAGACAAGAATGTCTACTGTCACCATTACAATTCAATACATTTCTGGAAACATTGGCCAAAGTAATTAGACAAGAGAAAGAAATAAAAGGAATAAAGATTGCAAGGGAAGAAGAGAAATTATCATAATTTGTAGATGTCATGATACTCTATCTGGAAGACCCAAAAAAGTCCACCAAGAGACTTATAGATTTAAAATCAAATTCAGTAGTGTAGCAGGACACAAAGGCAGCATTCAAAAATCAATAACATTTTTATAAACAAGACATCAAGAGAGAAATTAGAAAAACAGTATCTTTCACAATAACCTCCAAAAAACTGAAATACTTACAAATCAACCTCACAAAAAAAATGATTTACACATTGAGAATTACAGTACTCTCAGAAAAGAAACTGAGGATTTCAGACAATGAAAAAATATTTTTGCTTGTGGATAGGAAGAACCTACATTGTGAACATGGCCATATTCCCAAAACAGTTATACAGATTTAATGCAGTCCTGTTTAAAATACCACCATTCTTATACCTACCAGATCTAGAAAAACATTCCTATAATTCATCTGGAGCTCAGAGACCAAGAATAGCAAAAGAAATCCTAAGCAACAAAGGAAAGGCAGGAATTATCACAATTCCTAACCCGAAATTATATTACAAAGCTACTGTGATAAAACATCATAGTACCAGGATAAAAACAAACCTGATCAATAGAACAGATCAGAACACAACTACAAGCATACTCAGTCACCCTAATGTTGAAAAGGGGCCAAGCTGGAGGAAAGATAGCCTTTTTCATAAATGGTGTATGAAAAACTTGCTTTCCACATAGTACAGTCTAAAATTAGACTCATATCTATTACCATGGAATAGTTGGGTCAAAATGGGTGTTAAATGTTCTAACAGAAACACTAAATCTTCTGGAGGAGAAAGTAGGTAGAAATCTTAAATTCCTAAGGGTAGGTATTATTCATGAACAAATACCAAATTGCATGGGAAATATATCAAAGAATCAAAAACTGGGATCTCAAGTTTTTGATAAGTTTCTGCACTTTGAAAGAAATCACTAATAGAGAAACAAAACCCACAAACTGGAAAAAAAAATATAGCCTGCTGTCCCTCTGACAAAAGATTTCTAACTAGAACATATAAAGAATTTTAAAATAAGGCCCTACATTTCAAATGCACAGTTGAAAAATGGATGAAGAAAAAGTAAATATATGAAAAAATGTTCAACATTGTTGGCTGTTAAAAAGTGAAAATTAAAACAACATTGACATTCCATCTCATAAAGAAAGAATGGCTATGATCAAGAAATCAACAAATAACAAATTCTGAAGGGGCTGTAGGGAAAAAAGGAAACCATCCCATTGTTGAGAGTATAAAGAACCACTATGGAAATCAGAGTAGAGATTCCTCAGACTGCTAGGCTTGGAGGTCCCATTGAACCCAGGTATCCCGCTCTGGGGTATTTTTCCAATATAATTGAATGTACCACCCTACAATCATATATGTGCACCTCTTTTATAGCACAACTATTTGCCATAGTTAAGTCTTTAATTTTCTTTTAAATATATTTTAGTACGAGGTTTACAGGGTCTCACTACACAGATCAGACTCACTGTGATTCTCCTGTTTTCAGCCTCCCAAGTGCTGGGATTACAGGTGCATGCCACCACACACAGTTTCATCACCTTCTCAGTGTACCCTGGGAGTGGAGCCAGCATGGTAGGCTGGAGATCAAACTGCAGCCACTGTGCTCTGCTTAAGCAGGTGATTTAGTCCACTGAGCTATCTGCCTGACCCTGATAGCTAAGTCTTGAAAAACAATCCAAATGTCCATACATAGAGGAATGGATAAAGAAAATGTGGCATTTTTATATAATGGAGTATTATTCAGCTATAAAAATGATAAATTTGGAACTTTTATTAGCAAATGGATGCAACTAGAAACCATACTCTTAAGTAAAATAAATCAAACCTGCATGTGCAAAGGTTGTATTGTCTAGCTATAAAAGAACCTAGAAGAGCAAATAAAATCTGAAAGGAACATAGGCACTATGAAAAGGGAATGAATCTGTTCAAAAGAAAGGAAATACTGATGTAAAGAGAATTAATGCAAAAGGAGGAATAGGGAAAGAGATCTGTCTATGTATGCAGGATAGCATGGATAATTGTACTGTGGATTTCTGCTGGTCTAGAAAGGAGAAGTTAATGCTCAATTTTTTTGTTTGTTTGTTTTTTTGTATTTTAGGAAAGGATCTACAGCGTATTCAGGGTCTCACTACTAGATAAGACTAATAGTGATCCGCCTGTTTACAGCCTCCCAAGAGCTGAGATTACAGGGGTGCACCACCACGCCCAGTCTCAATCTTGTGCCTGGGGGCGGGGCCCACATGGCAGCCCTGGGGATTGAATCTCATCCCTGAATCCTCAATTTCTTTCATGTTTTTTTCCTTTTTCTTCTTAAATTCTTATAACATTTTTTAGTTCCTTTTACAATTTTTCATGCATATTCTTGGTAATCTAAACAACTAAGTTGAAGACAACACTATAAAACACAACAAATTTTGTCAAATTTGTATTATTTGGTTTAGTGAAATTCTGAATTACTTCCAGTTTTATTATTACTATTTTGCATTATTTTTAAACATAAAAAAATGAAAGGAATGAAGGGTTGAGAATCAGTCATCTGTAAACCAGTCACAGGCAGCAGCCACCAGTTCCTGTGGTATGTTTTCTTTATCCTCTCTTTATTATAATTAATGCAGCTTCATTAAGGTCATAAAGAGTAAAACCTTTCATGTCAAAACTACATTATGAGAGGCCAGGGAGATGGTTCAATGGAGTAAGCACTTCCCTCGCAGGCACAAGGGCCTGAGTTCAGTCCCTGGGTCTGTAAAAAAAAAAAAAAAAAACAACTACACTATGGAAGTTAACTGTGGCAGGCAAGGGTGTCCTTGAAAACCTTTATTAAGGTTTTCTGCTAAATATGCTATAGCTATAAGTACTATTTTTTCCATGCAACTTTCCATTCCATGAAAACAGTAAGTTTATTATTCCTGTGACATCACACATCATTAGTAATATTAAGCTAGTGTTTTCGATCAATGGACTATGTACAAAATCTTCTAGGCTGTGTATTTCCTCCCATGATAACTCATGGATCTTCCCTAAAATAAGGTTTTGAACAAACTGTCAAGGTTTTCCTTACTGTAATTCTCCCACTCTGTTTAATATGAGTGACTGATATATCCATTAACCCAGAGAATTCTACTTCTGGAATTTACTAAAATACTTCACCATGCAGCCCATAGTATTACAACGGAGCTTACCTACCTATGGTGAATAATCCCTCATCAACATGACTCTTTTAGTCTTGATTTGAGTCAGTATAACCTTAGCATTTCTTTCCATTGTGTTGCGCAGCATGTCTGACAATGAAGAACATTGCCATGCTTGCCAAGGCTGCCCTCTACACGACGTCAGTGTTCCTTGGTCCTAACTGTAAAGTAATCATTACTTACTAAAGCAGAGCATTAACTCAGACTTCTTCTGAGGATACTGCAGAGTATCCTCTAATGACACTGCTAGAAACTCACTTGGTCACAGCTGAAAGAGGGCCCTAGAGCCAACCAGAGACCCTTCTAATCAAGTATTGCCAGATGCAGCATTTACTTTGCTGTCAGGACACAAGGACTTTGCAGAAGATTATTGTAGCACTCGCACCTGGAATTTTCAATCAAAACAAACAACACATCAGCAAACTAACAATGTTGAAGCTTAACTCTGAAAACTAAATTCTACTTAAAATAAGTACATTTTAATTTTTATCTTAGATTAAATCATTTCTCAGCTACTGATTTCTTACAGCTACTTTTAACTTTTCATCTCAACCTGTATTATGATGGTAAATTTTATAGTGTGTTACTCTTTTTCTAGATATCTGTAATTATGTTTTAGACAAACATTTGAATAAAATCAATCAGAATCTGCTCCCTAGTAGGGAGGACCAACTCTTGACCTATAACCCTTTAGCAGAAATGGCTCCTGATTAAGTTAGATTAGATTTTCCTTGTGACTGTTGAGATGAGATACCACACAGCCAAGATTTAGGAATGGAAAAAGCCAGGAGGTGCTATGGCCTTATTGGGAGGACACATGAAGGGAAGAGAAACTGAACAGCTTCAATGCTAGGAATGCAGCCTGGGACGAAGCATGCTGCGGGGTGAGTAGGGATTGCAGAAGGTGTGCAGAGCCTTGTAAGCCACAAGGAGAAGAGGCTTTGGGATCTGTTTCAGTCTAAGACAAGTGTTTGCCAGAGACATAGGGCCCTTGACTTGTGTTTGGAGAAGCTCTTGTGGCCTGTGTTCGACAAACACAACAAGTTCATCACTAGATACAGTAAGAAGTTTCTGAAGAAATCAAGAGAGATTACAGTAGTGAGGACAAGGCACTGATAGGAAAAATGGGAAAAGTGGACAGATTCAAGAGCATTTCTTTTTTCTTTTCATTTATGTACACCTTACCAGATTGTTGATCAATTAACATGACAGGAGAATTAATAAAATGATTTCTACTTCTATGACATACACTGATGCAATCTACTGCATTCAAGAAAATATAAATATACTTTTGGAGAATAACTAAGAGGTTATTTTGCAACAAATTAAAGTTAAAACAATTAGGTCTTTAGATATATGAGTTTGGAATTGACTAGCAAGGTCTATGCTGAGCATATCATGTTTCTGTTTGTTCTGTTTTTTAGAATTATTGAACTTAATTGACACCAAATTCGTCTAACCACGTGAAGAGTCACAGTCACCACACTGATTTTATCCCACTGAAGATCCTGATTTTCTGCATGTGGCATGTGTGAATGTACAATATATTCTGCAAGGGTTTCCCAACTGTGTGAATATGTCAGGCACAATACATTATCTACTTGACTGAACATACAAATCATTTCAACTCCCTGATAAAGATGGTATGAGAATAAAAATAATGTTTCTTAAAGAGTACTAGGCTTTGTTATATTATATTATGGTGGCTATTACTGTGCTCAAATGTTAAGCCCCGTTAATATCAGAGATCTTAATTTATAAATCCTAAACATAGGGAGGTTTGTTTCAGAGAAATGAAAGTATTTTAATGCATGAAGTGTAACTTGATTGTTGTTCTTCTATAAATATACATATACATACACATGTATTTGCACAGGCATGTTCAAGAAGTATTATATATTATTTTGACTCATACTATGCATTTCAAATGAGAAAGGGAAGTAGCAACAAAGAAAAGTCCTAGTTTATAAGCCTGGACAATAAAAAATATGCCAGTGGGAAAAAAATATGCATCTTAGCAACCCACATCATCTGGCTTTTGCCTTAATTGTATGAGTATTCTGTGGCCTTATTGTTTGACTGCCATTTTTTCTTTCACTGTTCCACTCTAAAGAGGTTCTCACTATTTATTTTCTAAAAGGATGTAGTAGATGTGCTGTGCATTTGCAGTGAGCTATTTGAAATGGGAGCAAGCTCAATAGGATTGTATTTACTTTCTCTTTTTTCAGGGTAATTAATTCCATGCAAGACTTGCATCCTTGTATTCCTCAAAGACAAAAAATAGAAAGAAAGAAAGAAAAAGAAGCACTATTTCTGTAACAAATAGATTAGTGAATTTAAAAAATGAATTAAAATTAATATGTAAGAGTTGTTTGCAATGTATAACTTCTGTATAGTTTTCTATTGTCAGGTTAGTTAAGCAAATCCTGTGGCCTTATTGTAGCTTTTAAGTACGTGAATATATGCTGCAATTCACTGGCTTCTGATTACATGAAGGTTTCTATGTCAGTAAATATATTTTCTTTGCCAACAACTTTCATATTTTTAAACTTAAAATCCACATATCAGTGGAAAATGATTATAAATATTAACTAAATTATCTGAGATTATGTAAAATAATCTCAAGAATAAGGTTCTCTGCTTTCTTAAGAAATATGATGGAAAATGTTCTTTTTTTATGAAAAGCTAAAAAAGCTACTCAATGTAAATAAATCTGAACATAAGAGAATTAATTATAATCTGAATGTCTGCAGGTAATGAAATATCTATAGAAAAAACTTTCAGTGAAATAACAATTTTAGCCTATCTTCTGCATATTTACACTCATTATTCTATGTTATAGTTAAGTGAATTAACTCTGTTATAACCTGGATATATCATTTTTCTTATGTCTTTAAGAATAATCCTGCCACATGACTCTGAGCATGCCAACAGCATACTATGCTCACTAGCAAATGTCTAAGAACAGTTTTACATTCTGTTAATGTCAATACATTTCTCAGAAAGGCATATTGACATTTCAGTATTATTTTATGTGGTAAAATAAAATTAAATGTATCTCCTCTTTTTGTTCAAATATTTTCAGTTGTTAGTCACTGATAGACAATTGAAGCCTTATCAACTTTTGTACCATATAAAATATATCTATATTTTCTGTATAGTGACGGTGTGGTGCTATGATGGCTTTATCAAGTCTTTGGCAAGAAGAGGGAAAAGAAATTCCTCAATGTTAAGTGAGAGGAGCTACAACAATAGGAAAATAATATGATGTAATTATAAATCAAGAAGACTGACACTTTCATGAGAAATGGTCCTTATGTTTAAAGTACTGTGAACATAAATAAGATTAGTTTGGTCCCCTTTGATGGTTTATCCAGAAGTTAGAATTAATCTAGAGATGAATCTAGAGCTTGGAATTTATCTGGAAGTTTTGTGCAGTATATTATACCATTATGCATTTGTAGACAGTTCTAATCTCTGATTTCATTTTTTTCCTATGTGCAATCTTTGTGGTTTACTCTTTTCTATATGCATATTTACAGGCTGTCACAACCTCTCAGTGAAACAGAAACAGTGTCGTTTAGTAAACGAACCAATTAGAAAAGTGCCCTTTTGCCAGCGCAGATGTTCTGTGCCCTCTGTATAGCACTGGATGTCAAATCCATTAAAACAGCATTCAATTTTTAAGAATCAAAAGACCAGAGATTTTATTCCATTTTCATAATGCATGGGACAAATAACTTTGATATAATATGTGCTCATTTTGAATCCATTTATTTCTTTGCAAAGGTGACTCTTTAAATGTCTTTCTTGCTATGCTTTAAGGCTGTAAATATAAATTATACTGCATAAGAGGCACAACCCTGCAAAGACTACAAAATTCAATAAGAATATAGGTCATCAACAACAAAAAGGTAGATTTTTTGTATTCAGAAAAGCACAACTAATAAAGAAAAGAATAGTGATGAGTAAGCTTGGATTTCATCTACATATTAGTTTGGAAGATGGCTAATTCATCTTCCTAAGTGTTTTTAAACTCAACAGCAATCGTGAAACCAAATGTGCCAGCTTACTTCTGGAGCCTGAAGAGTTTCTCACTGCTGTGGAGGAGTCAGCACTCTGCCTGGCTGGGGCAGAGATCAGACAAGGTGCAAGCATCTCCACAGCGGACTCTAAAGCTGGTGTCAGAAGGACAGGTCAGCAGCTGTTACATATCTTCCCAACACCTAGCTCAACTGTTACAGGGGCTCTTCAGAGGAGGTGAACCAAGAAGAAAAGGAAAAGAAAGGAAAACAAAGAAAAGAAAAACAGTATCACATGTGCTCATAATGTATCTTGAAACTCTTATTAATTGCATGTATGCTCAACCTGAAACTATACCAGGACTAGCACTAAATGTAATTCAAATAGATTTGCATACAATGCCTTTCTAGTGGGATATCCAATAGGCTCAGGTTCCAATAAGGATGTTAACATTGTTTTTCATTTTTGGAAGTTTTATCTAAAAATTTAAGGTACTAACCTATATAAGGTCATGAGTTCGATTGGCATTACTGCCAAAAAAAATGATACCTTAGATAATCAAATACTACATAATTAATTTCCTTGACATTTAAATTAATTCAACATGTAGTATAATACTTACGCCCTGTATAAGTTCAAACATTTTTAATGTTTTTTTTTTTTTTTTTTTTGGCAAAACCAGGGATTGATCTCAGACCCTTCCGCTTGCCCGGGAAGCACTTATTCTACTGAGCCATCTCCCCAGCCCAGTTCAAACATTTTTAATCTCTACGACTATATGTAAAAAGCATAGACATTTCACAGGTATGGAACCTGATAAAACCCTGTCCTCTTACATCCAATAGTCTTAAATTTTGTTTGCTATGTTTTCTTTTTTCTATTTTCCTTTTTTATATTTGCAGTATTGGGGATTGAATTCAGGACCTTGCGCTAACCAGGCAAGCACTTATTCTACTGAGCTATCTCCCTGACCCCTTGCTACATTTTGTTAAACAAAGAAAAATCTGTCAATATAGTAACACATGTGTCTAAGAAAAAAAATAACAGAGATGCATATTATATTGAAATTTAAAATTGGTGTTTTTAAAGTTCCTGTTTATATAAATATTTACGCTACAAGATTCAGTATTTAACTTCCTCTCTGATTGCTACAAAATAGTGCCAACTGATATTGAACACCTGACTATAAATGAAGAAACTGCCTCATCCAGAAAGAGAGAATGTTTTGAAATGAATAAAAGTGCTGCACTTTTGGTCAGACATTACATTTTATCTGCAGAAGCCCGTCATTTAGAGTAGGGGGGAGAGAGAGTTCTGGGACTTGAACCCAAGTCATCAGGCATACAAGGCAAATTTTTTAGATGACAACTACATCTCCAGCCCTTGCTTAAGCAACAGTGAGGGACAATGCATTTCCCAAGCACAGTGAAAAATAGCTATTGCACAGTAGTGGTATGTTTATTGTTTCTGCAGTCTTCTTTTGTAAAGATACAAGAATAATGTTACAAATGCTGATTTAAGAAGGTGATTCTGCTGTCGTAAGATACTCAATAATGGGGAACTTAAAGAGTAAAGTGATTGCCCATATTAAGAGTGAAATTCTCAAAAAGTACTAAAGATGAGAGCATAGATTAATAGTAGAAAATAGTGAAATAGTGTTTATATGTTTCAACTATTTCTATAAATCCTTCAATGACTGCTACCTATTCAAAATTTTTATCAGCATAAAAATATTTATTATAAGATTATGTAATACCTAGGGCATGACACACATACACATGCACACTATTAGAAAACAATCAAATGACAAATGCCCTGTTACAGCAATTGTTTGCTTGGTCATGTACTATTTCTATGAACATATTAAACTAATTTTTATATTCATGTATATGTCATTTAAGAACCAAAAAAATTCAAAATCTCTGTACCAGTTAAGGTGTTCTCAGAGAGAACAAACTTTAAAACTTAAAACATTCTTGCAAAAATATTTCATGCATACAGAAATGTATTGGTACACTGATAATAGTGTTGTATTTTTTGCCCTGTTACCTCAAGTTAATACAATCAGTCTTCCACAATAGACCCACCTATTCACTGTGTGAGTCTAATTTTCTTATACATGTAAGTAAGTCTTTTAAAAATATTTATGTATTTGGTACTGGATCTTGCTACACAACTCAGACTCATAGTGATCCTCATGTCTCCACCTCTCCGGTGCTGGGATTTCAGACATGCACCACCACATCTGGTTTCAGTGGCTGGTATGGCACAGGGATGGCACAGCAGGCAGTACCAAAGATCAAACCTGGGTCCTTGCACTTGCCAGGCAGGTGCTTAGACTGCTGAGATACTTACTTGGCCCCCAGATAGTTAGTTCTTAAAGGTCCAAATTGAAATGTGTGAAAGTTTTAACATTTTGTTAATGCAAAATAATACAATTAATATCCATAATCGTGCATTTCTTACTCATTTGAAAGTCCATGGATAATAGCATACTAAAATTTTAGAAGTTAATTAAGAAGCAAATGTTTAGGCCAGAAGGATCTATATTTTCTACAGTTCAAAGTTCACTTCACTGTTGTAAAGAGATAATATATAGAAAAATAATTTTTTATTGTATAATAATGTTTTATATTAGTGAATTGTGTTATCTAAATATAACTGCCTTAAGTATTGACCTAATCTGTCTAAATGAAGTATTGATGATAAATTGCATGTCCTTAATTTTAGCAAGAAAAGCAAAGAAACTGTTATAGCTCCTACCAAAAGTCCAATTTTTTTCGGAAGTCCTTAGTGTTAATATATTTTTTAATGAAAGCAACATTTTTTTTCTGTAACAATACATTGGGAACTTACTCTGGGCTACATCCCATAAAGCATGGGTCATCCTCTAGTTTCCCAAGAATTCTCCCAAGAACCAAATGAGATAGATACATACATATTGCTATATAACTGCTATCAATAGCAAAGATAGAGAAAATCCAACTGATGATGGATTAATGACTTGCAAAAGTAAAGCTCTCATCCAGGACTAACTCACCTCTTTAGTTATCTCATAGATCATCGCCTCAGAATGACTGGTGGCACATTTATTACAGAGGATAAATTTCCTCCAGCATACACTTCCGGTTTCTTTGTCAAAGATCCAATAGTTGGCTGTACTAGGAATTTAACTGTGGTTCTGTTCCATGGATCATCATGTCTGATTTCATGCTAGTATCATGCTGTCTTTACCACTGTAATCCCTCACACCAAATGTTTAATGAAATAATCAGACATGTAGGCTTAAGTATGGCATGTTTTCTCTTATAAGAGAAACCTAAAGTATGACTAAAGAGCAAAGTAAAAGATATATAATTGCAAGTAGGTGATCTTTCTGAAAAGAGAAGAGAATTAGGAGATAGGCAGAAGAGACTCAAAAAAGAATTACGGTTTGTTATGTGCATGTACCTGCTTCACACAGGAAAGGTAAACATGTATGGCAAACATGTACTATACTTAATGAATGTCAAATAAGAAATGATATCAGAAAACCCTTACAGAATTCTGCTACATTTTGGATGTTCTTCAAAGATTCCTAAGTTTACTTCCAAGACCAGTAGCATTGGAAATTATAGTACTTTGAACCTTAGGAGGAGAGGCCCCCTAGGAGACACTGAGAGCTGTCCCTGTGACTGCCACCATTCTCTTTTAGTTTGCTCTCTCTCACACAATGGGTTGATTCCCTGGGCAGGCTGAGAAGGAGGATGAAGCAACTCCTGCAAGACTGGGCTACATAGTCAGTTGAAGGAAGCCAGACTATGTGGCAAGACCTTGTCTTAGAAAACAAACAAAGAAAAAGATATTATTGCTCACCATTGATTTCTTTGACATGCGTTTGCTACTATTGCTATCTGGCACTGTCATAGCAAGCACAAGGCAGTGGAAGTATCCAACTTAAACTTGAGCCTCCAGAACTGTGTGTGACCTAAGAAAACCATTTCTCTTTCTTAAATTGTTGTCTATATTTCAATGTAACAATATAAAACTGACTAACAGATTCTTTTTTAAAAATCTTTTAATTCATTTATTTATTTGATACAAGGCCTCTCTATGCAGCTTGAATTGGTAGTGGTATTCCTGTCTCAGCCTCCCCAGCACTGGGATGACAAGCATGCACCACCGCGCCAAGTTTCAGTGGCTGGCCTTATGCCGTGGGGATCTGGGGCTGGCACAGCCTTTGGTACAGAGGATCAAATCTGGATCCTTCCACTTGCCAGGCAGGCACTCAGACTGCCAAACTATTTGCCTAGACCAATACAGATTCTGTAATAATATCCACGGATGTAGTCAATGCAATGCCCAAGATAGGGAAGGTTGATTTGTGACTATAATTGTTGACTATAATTATCAATTTTTTGTAGAAAGTAGTTTATTATTATTATTTTATGCATTTGGTATAGGGTCTCACTATGCAGCTTGGACTCATAGTGATCCTCTTGTTTTCGGTCTCGAAAGTGCTGGGATTACAGGCATGAACCACCACACCTGAACTCTGTTACTGGCTCAGCACTCTGGGTGGCCAGCCTGCATGGCATGCGGTTCTGGGGATTGAACCCCAGTGCCTACACCTTGCCTAAGCAGGTGCTTAATCCACTGAGCTATCTTGCTGAACCTTGTTTTTATTTTTTAAAATAGAGTACAAATTAGAATTAAAACAGAAAAAATTACCAAAGATACAGAATTTCACTTAACAAAGTAATATGAATTGCACAGTATTTGTTATTATACATACTGTTGTCTTTCAACCAGTTACTCATATTACCAGATTTATGCATGTAAAGTTGGAAGAAACAAGTCTAAATAGCATGCTGAAATTAAACATCTTGTTGGAAATTCTGATCAGCATTGATGCTAGAAGTTGCTACTGTTTTCATCACCTTCCTTAGTCTTAGACTCTTTGGGAACTCCTATGCTCATGTATTCACAATAGATACAGTTGTCCCTCTAAAAGTTACCTGGTTTGTAAAACTAAGTTTTGAAATAATGCAAAAAAAAAAACAAAACAAAACATGCACAACAGTTTGCAAGTCCAGAGGTAGTAAGTTTTTGAAAATGAAACACTTGCTTAGGCCAGTGCCCAGGGATCACACTTTGATCCCTGGTACCACATGCTGTACCTGTCCCTGCCTGGGATGAGCCTGCCACAAATAAAAACAACAATAACTAAAACAATGAAAATCACTTCCTCCTCCAGCGCACAATTGGACTTGCTCTGTCCCTGTGGTCTCTACTACGTGCTCATCAGCTCTCTGAAAACAGAGATTGATGATGAGCCGGGGTGAGAATCATAGTTGGATGGTAGGTCATGTTGGATGAACTAGATGGAAATTATACTAATGCCAACATTATTTAGTTTTCATATTTTGAAATAGAAAAGTGCAATTATAAAATGTTTAATTATTGTAAATATACTGCATGTGAAAGTATCAATATTGATATATAATTGTTTTCTTCTGTGAGTTCTTCCTAAAACTATGCTAAGTTTTGATATATTTATAACTAAAGGTATCTTTGAAATGTCTGAGGACAACACAGTAATAATTTTACCTAATAATAAAAAGTAACATGGAAGAAGTTTCTCCACATAAATTACCTTATTGAACACGATGTTTAAGGATTAGGTATCCACAAATTTGGTCTACTAGATACAGAAAGCCAGATATTTTGAAATATATGAATTGATCAATGTATTTTACTACAATTTGTTTATTGTAGTAAAATACAATTTTTTCATATTTATCTAGCAAATATGAAAAATATATCATTTAATATGAGGTAGCTGTTGTCTTTACTGTACTACTCCAAAATCGATTATAACACAAGTTCTTGTTTTTTAAGAGAAGAACTTAAAAATAATTTGAAGCAAAAGCAGAATAAAATGTTAAAAATATTTTAGAAATTAAATTACAGATGTTGATTGAATGTGAAAATTCATTTGTGTTATTGGACAAAAGTGTATTGCCATATATTTGCCTATAGAAAAATGTTTACAAATTATTACCTCATGTCCAGGATCATATGACAAATAAACTAATGCATACTGGAATATTTATCGCTTAATGTAAATGTCACATCGAGAATGAGAGCAACTAATCATTCCATTCCTGTAATAGCAAGATTTCAGCAGTTAAATAAAACATAAATCTTTGTGACCTAAAAATTTTATTACTTCATTTGTAATTTCCTGTTAACTGCTCACAGAAAGTAGCTGTAATGATGTTGTATTTCTGTAAGTCACAAGCCAAGATGAAAGCTTTTGGGTGGGCTATGGGTTTGCCTATTCGGCAGAGGTGGAAATTGCTTTTCACTGCCTTTAAGAAATTAACCATATTTCACTAAACATCATAATGATATTTAAATTTAGTGTATTTCATCACAAAACATACTAAAGTAATAGTTGATTTAGTGACAAAATAGGCGGTCACAATATGACTCTAATTTCAAAACTTCTATCTTCTAGACAATGATTACAAAATTCTTCTATGAAAATATACTAAAGCAATGTATACTTAGGGTCATGTGAGAATATGGAGCTAATAAAATAGTTTTGCTTGCATCCATAAAGTTCTATCAAATAATCGGGATCTAATGAATTCAAGATAATCATAAAAAGGTTTTCAATAGTACTGCATAAATGTTTAAACTTGCTGTGCTGAACTATTTCCTGAAAATATTTTTTTTCTAAAAGCACCTTTAAGAGCGTCTTCATTCCTTAAACCCAGCTGTCAGCATAGCTGGCCTGCTAGCCGCCTGGATGACCTTTAGGCACTGGTGACCCCGGCATCTGCATGTCAGTCCTGGCTCCTTAGCACTCATTGTCAGACTCCACGAACCAAGCAGCTCTGCTCCTGCAGCACCTGCTGCCTTGTTGTTTTTGTCCTGGCACAGCTAGGCATGGAATGAATAAGGTGAAACCAGGAGCCAAATAAACTCCTTCAACACCCAGAGCTGGGTGCTCTGTCCAGTGTTACAAAAGCTGTCTAATGCCTTTGGTAAAGTAAGAAAATAAGATACAAGTCAAGTAAGAAAACAAAATACATCTTGTTATCTTCGTGGCTTGTCAAAAGTCAGGAAACATAATATGAGCACAGAATCATGTATGTCAGTTTTTCTCCTCAGTAATGAGCTTTTTTCAATTAAAGGAAATGTCAGTGGATGGTTATTGATGCAATGGTTGCTGTGACTACATGTACTGTATCTCCATGCAGTGTTTCCTTCTTTACTTTGTGATCCCATCTTTCTATTTTTACTACATTCTCCATTTCCCTTCTCTTCCTTCCTCTAATAGGTTGATACTGGTACTGGAAATCAGAAATGATTTCAAGAAAAAATATAAATACTGTATATTCTATAAATGTGTAAACTTAAAACAATTCAGTAGAGTTTTGAGATTAATATTACATTGTGCGTTTATTTAAAATTCTGACTTTTGTGAAAGACAAATCAATTTGTACTGCTGTAATAGTTTGTGTCTAGTTGTCCCTCCAAAGCCTCATGTAGTCATGGGGCAGACTTCTAGAGTTTGAGATTAACCCATGATCCATTGGGATTATGGGTGTGAGTGATGCTGGGATTATAGGTATGAATACTACACCCAGCCTGGGGTGGATAGCCTGAATGCAATTTAAGGGAGGCAAGCTTGCTTTCTGCAGCTATTGTTGCTACTGCTCCTGCCCTTTTGCTCTTGCTCTCTTTACTCCACAACCACCGTAAAAGGTTGCTTTCTGCTATGTGCTATGTTGCCTTGGAGCCCCATGAGTATGACTGAAACCTCCAGTAACTGTGAGCTAAATAAACATTTCCTTCCTTCCTTTTGTGTGTCTTGTATTTGGGCCAGCATGAGAGAAGAGTAACTGAGATAACTGTGCAAGATAGAAATTACATAATCCATTTGCTTCTTGATATTCCTTATACAAATAATATATGAACACATCTGTTCACTGTTGACCTTACCAGAGTAAGGAACAAGCAACATCCACCTCCGTAAGAGGCTCTCTATGCTGTATCTCACACTGCACACAATCTACATAATGCTCCCAGGGACCTGGAAGTGAATCCTAAAGTCTGAAGCTAGTTTTACAATACATTAGAGAAGAACGTCCCAAATCAATGTTTCATTTTTCCAATGTATTATTTTATTTGTTATTTGTATCCCTGGAAAACTATGCAAGTAATCTGGAATAAAGTGTATTCCACAGGAATTTTTTAAAAAATGAGTCAACTGGTCAATGAAAAGTACTGAGTTTTCCCTGCTGTGAGTATCTGACAAGCTTGCCATAAAGACAGAGATTAGACAATTACTGTGCACATTTCTGCTATGAGGACCTGACCAAATGCCAAGTGCTATGGCACTGGGTTTAAGTCTATGTTTGCTTCTTTTATACTGTTTATTTTCTTTTAGATAAAGAAAAACAATTTTAAAACAATGAAATTGGAGAGTAACAATATTCAATACATTGCATGTTGTTAATTTTGGAGTAGTTATCCAGAGTAAAAGATACAGGCATGAAAAGTTTTCCAAACCACATTAACACAAACTTTTATTTTCAATGAACTAAGAGAAACTACCCAATAAACATATATATTTCCTATTCCTGTCCTCCTTTCCTATCATGGTTTGTCTATGCTTTCGGGACAGTTTCGTCATAGTTCACAATATACTGTGTAAATGTTGACTTCTATTCACTCATTCTGCATCTAGTAACACAGTATGATGTATACATATGTGGATCTGATGTATTTCACTTATGAGTATGGTCTTGAGTTGCATCTATTTACCTATACAAATCTCAGGCTTATCCTTCTTTATAGCGGAGTAGTGCTCTCTGTGAAAAAGACCCTCTGTTTGCTTTTGCCTGATATATGGAAATAAATAGAAAAATAAAAAGAAAAGGTGAACTACTTAGAAAATTTGAGAAGATTTAAAAGTAGGAGCAGATGCTTAGCAACATGTATGGGAATAATTTTGTGTGTTTTTGTCATGGTGGATTTTTGTTTTGTTTTTAATTCATTCCTTTAAAGTCTTTTTAAATGCTTAATAAATTCCATTACTAAGTTAATCGACTAAAATACATAAATTCAAATGAGTGAATACTCAGAATAACTAAGCTGAACTGCTGCAGCTATATAACATACACACACACATGCACAAAGTAGACATCTGTAATATAAACACGAGTATATGCCATAAACTATAGTCACATAAAATATTTCATCATAGTTCAACATATATCTGCCTATGAAAAGATATGTGGATACACAGTAATCTGTATATGGATCTGTACCTACGTAGACATGGTAGAAAGAAATATGGAGGGGAGGGGTTTAAATGCATTACAATGCTTATTCTAGAAATAGTGGCCTTCATATCAGGCTGTGTCCTGCACAACAGTTGTGTGAATAAAAATCAGATTCTGAGTGGGTTAAAAGATTTCAGAACAATTTTGGACATACAAAACAACACATGGAGTATGGGAGTTTAGAACCATACAAAAATTCTGAAAAGCAATATGGGTGTGGGAAATATTGGAAGAACAAAGAGTATCTTAGGGGTTGTCAGAGAGGGTTAAAATATATTTGCCAATGACAAGGAAAAATTAAGGAATTGAAAAGGAGAGCTACTCTATTTAAATTATTAACTTTTAATGTCCCACAGGTGTTTTTCACCTCTTACTGGCCTTTAAGTTTTTGAGGTCTGGAAATATCATAGGATAATTGTACAGTTACAGCTTCTAATAAATATATCCATATACAACAGACACTTAAGGAATACTAACTAAAATTTTCTAAATGCAAAGGAAGGAAAGTTACATTCTAAACATGTGAAAAGGGAAATTCACATGATGCAGTTAGAAATTATTTCGATGAGAGATCATCAAAGGAAAGAAAAGGTTGGGAATTGCAAAGACTGTCCCATAGGAATTATCTGTAATGATAGACTAGAAATTGTTATGCATTAAAGACAGAAGAAGGGTGAAGGTCTGCAGCTGAATACAAAGTAGTGTTCTCAAGTCACTTTCAGATTCCTGATTTTGTTAGAGGGTAAACCTGCTGCCCTTTGTCTTTTCTTATTCAACAATTTAACTCTGACTTGACATAGGACAGCAGAAACCATGCTTATTAAATCCTTGAATGTGTGACTTACATAAAACTAGTATTCCAAAATGTTCTCATGGGCTTAGTAGATGAGCCAAGACTGTCAAAATAAAACATACTAATGCCAAAAGTGAAGACAGATTCAGAAACTGAACCATTAATCGTGATACTTTTTAAAGAAAATAGCTTTAATGAAATACATATAAGGGATTAATTAGCTTCATATTCTTTAAGGGCCACTAGTTTCAGGACTATAATCTTAGCACTTACTAGTAAAAATTTAAAAAGCAGAACAACAAATTTAGTAGTTGTATTCAGTTACTTCGTCCCTTATCAATCTATATCTCAAACACAAATTGTCCCATTCTGAGCTCTGGTAAACCATCCCTGCAGACACACCTTAAAAGAGTAGCACTATTCTCAATGAATGCAATTTCAAATAATTGAGAAAAAACCCTGGAAAATTTAGGACAAAAGAAGACATGTTCAAATATCAAATTTAAGAGATGTAAAGATGGCAAAAACAGAGAACACAATTTATAGTAAAGAATTAATGCTGCTTTATGGTGCTTGCAAACATTGTAGTGACTGAAATAAGCCAGGCCTGGAAAGACAAATACTGCATGTTCCCTCTACTGCGTGACCTTTAGAACAAGTAGATCCCCAGATATTGAGATTAATGGGACAAGTTGGTCAAAGGAAATATAAACACAGTCAACTAAGAGAAATGTTCAAATAATATCCCAAGTAAAATAATAGAGAGAGAAACAGAAGCTAGATAAGGGATGAGCTAGATGCAGGAATTAGGTGACTGTCTGAGGACAGAAGTTATGAAGAAACAGGTAAAGGGAAGAGGAGTGACTTCCACTGGCTACAGAGTTTCTCTTCTGGGTAATGAAAAAATATTCTAAAAAACTGACTGTAGCAACAGTTAAGCAACTCTGAATTAAAACGACTGTACTATACAGTTTAAATAAGTTAACTGTGTTCTGTGTGCATTTTATCTTATCAAGACTGCCCGGGAAATGTAGAGCAGTTAGCCTTCCAATGTGAGTGCAGGCTCAGGGTACTTACTGTCTGCTGGTGCCCCTGCCGTATGTGGGTGCCACAGACTGCAGCTTGAAGGCTTCAGGAGAATGTCCAGGAGTGTCCTGTCCCATGCACAGGTCCTGTGGGGCTGCCTCTCCCAGGACCAGGTAGAGGTCGCCTGGTCCCCAGAGTCAAGGGCCTCCTGTCAGCTTTACAGTCGGACGTGCTCAGACCTTCCCAAAGTGATAGTATAAACTTACATATTCGGTTGAAGGATATCAAGGCAAATGTGTAAATGTAAGTTAGAAAATCCCATCTCTGCTCCTTGGATAAATTTGTAAAGAATACATTCTTTATATGGTGGGGCACATATACACATGTGAAGAAATAGTCATTTTTTAATATTTTAACTTGTGATGTTCATGTTTGAACAAGAGAACAATAACTCCCTTAACTAAAAGTGTATATTTCAATTTTACATAAGTGCTATTAACTTTATCTCTCTGGACTTGAAGTTTCTGAAAAGGGCACTATTTTATTTTCTTCTTTGAAATGGGAGGAGGGAATTGAGATTAGAAAAAAATAAAAGGCAGTTTTTGTATTTAATATACATACTTTATTGTTTTCAATGTTTGATTTTTTTCATTTTTGTAATTTAAGAGATGAGAAAAATCACTTGATGAAGGTCAAACCACTCTTTGGTGGTGGGTAAAAGAATAAAGTATAGATTGTTATTTTCTTAAGGATCTTTACATTCAAATCCATGTTTTGAATCCATACAAGTGTTACTCAATGTCTCCATTATTCCTCTTTCATTGATGACACCCAAAATGAAGGAAGGAAGGGCTTATTTAGCTCACAGTTAGTGGAGGTTTCAGTCCTACATGGCTGGCTCTGAGCCAGAGTGACACATGGAAGGGGATAACCATTCATGGCAGAAATAGCAAAGAAAATAGCAAAGAGCAAAGAGGATCAGCAGCTAGCAGCTAGCACGGCCCTCCCTCATATGGTACACAGGCTACCTGCCCCACACCTGTAATCCCAGCACTGGATCATGAATTAATCACAAAGTCTAGAAGCCTGCCCCAGTGACTGCATGAGGCTTTGGAGAGACAACTAGATAAATTCAGGAACAAGAAGTGTCAACCAAATCAGGAAGGAAGAGAACCACTAGTATTGTAAGAACATGAGCAGTACATGAAGAGTAAGTCATAGGAGAAAAATGGTTAAGTCACATATGCACATTTTTCCCACTTATTTTGAAGGAAAGGGCAAGGTATGTTTAAACTTATCTCAACCTGTCAGTAATTAATGAATGAAGGGCCGGGAGGTTAGCTCAGTGGTAATAAGGGCCTGCCTGCAAACACTGGTCCTGAGTTCCATCATCAGTACCAGAGAAAAAAAATGATTGAAACAGAAAAGTAGAAAGTAGGAACATAGTTTTTTTTTTTTTTTTTTTTTTTTTAACACACACACACAGAGCAGTTTTCACTTATAAAAATATATTCTCAGTTTTCAATTTGAATTAGTAACTGTTTCTAATTAAGGCAGTGATTTAGTGGTAATGAGTATACATATGTAGAATGAACATTTTCTCATCTAATAAATGGTGCTTTGTTGATTCGGAGTGCTTAGTATTTTCTATTTCTGCTTCCTCTCACTTCCCAATCTCGTTATTATAAGACATTTTAGCAGCGTTTTTCATATGCGTTTATATAACAGCTACATAATGGAAATCAGCAGGACTACCTATCCTTTATATATTTTATTTTCCCGTCACCATAGTGCTTATATTTACAAGATGAAAAGTAAATAATATGTCATGTATGAGAATCCAGCATGGCACAGAAATCACAGAAATCTGGCCTCCACTATTCCTTGCACCTTAAACCCTATGCATAGTAAACTATACAGTCTTTCCTCAGTGGAAGAAACTGATAAAACGCACATGACATGACTGTCTTAAATTTGAAGTATATCAATATCTGTTGGGCTTTTAAGCACATGTCGGTGTAGCCACCATCACCACCCGTCATCAAAACTCACCCTAAAAAGCGAAAGCGTAATTCCTTATACCTTCTTCACCTCCTCCCATAGCATCACTTATTTTCTATCTCCTGAAGACTACTTGAAGTACCTCAGAAAAACAGAATCATATAGATGTTCAATATTAGTGTTTGTATAAGTATCTCCCTGTTAGACTGTCTAGTGTCATCTGGTTTGAGGATGCCTTATTTTATTAATTTTACTACCTACTTTTTTTTTTTTTTTTGTCTTTTTGAGACAGGGTCTCACTATGCAGTTCAGACTGGCCTTAAGCTCACTTTGTAGCTCAGGCTGGTCTCGAACTCACAACAATCCTCCTGCCTCAGCCTCCCAAGTGCTGGGATTATAGGCATGCGCCACCATGCCCGGCTTACTACCTACTTTTGAGAGAGACACTAGCTAGCAAGTCACTTATGGCCCACAAGCATGGTGATTTAAGGCCTTAATATGGGTCATAAAACCTTTTCTCTAGACAAGATTTGGTGGATCCCAGAGTAAGGAATCTGAAAGTAATATAGCTTATTTGTTAGAGGTTTTACCTCTATGATTGCCTGGGTTTTGGCATCCTTTAGGCAAAATAAATTTTATGAGAATATAGAGCATACATAACCAAATCCCACTATTTATTTTCTCCTCAATATACTCAGAAATAGACTTGCTGGATCATAGAATAGGTCCATATTAGGTTTCTGGAAAAAAACACCATACTGTTTTCCTTCTTGGCTGCACTAATTTACCTGCCTACTAACCCATCACAACATACTCAAATCCCAATTTCTTTGCCTCTTTTCCAACACTTGTTCTCCTCCCCCCCCCCTTTTTTTTTGGTGGGTGCAGGAGTCAGGTTGCAAGGTAGTGTCTCTTTCTAGTTGTGTTTTATATTTCCATCAAGGCCTGTAATAAAAGGCATTTTTTCCTTTATTCTGGACCATTTGCATATAAGATCCTATTATAAAAGCAGAGGTAGTTTTACTTTTTTTTTTTTTTTTTCTGTTAATGGGGATTGAACTCAGGCCCTTGCACTTGGCAGGCAAGTGCTTATTTTACTAAGCATTCTCCCCAGCACTAGTTTATTTTTTCCTTGTTAATTTGATTAGCTCCATTTCTTCTCTTGTCTATCTGAGCTGGTTAGTAGCTTTAATAGTATGCTTAAGCATTCAGTCTTTCACCATTGAGTATAATGTTCTCTGTGCTTCATTGCTTTTTTATAAAAACTTGAGACAAGTTCTTTCTAATCTAGCCTATTTCCTAAGAAAAAAGAATTTCAAAATGTTTCAAAATTTAGTTTATTTTCCACAACAAAAGGTTTAGAAATTTGTCAAAATGTCTTCAATATAAATTGAGATACTCATGTGTAGTTTTTTATTCTGATCATGTGGGACGTTACATTGATTTATTTGTAATATGTTAAACAATAAATCACATCTGAGCATGTCATGTAATCATTTTAATACACTGTTGAGCTCAGCTTGATAGCATTTTCTTAAAAGCTTTTGCAGCAATGCTGATAATGTACAATGGCATGCAGTACTCTTTTGTGACAATGTCTAACTGTCTTTAGCTAGGGACTTGTCCGTCCTGTTCCACTTTTTTGTAAGCTTGAGGATATGTGTTATTACCTCTTTGGAACTGTCTTCAAATCTGCTATTAAAGGGGCTGAGCAGATTGCTCAGTAACATAAACATTTGCCTGGCAAGCACAAGGTCCTGTGTTCAATCCCTGATACCACCAAAACAAAAAATTGCTGGTAAATCCATCACGTCAAGCGCGATCCTACCCAAACCTGCTCAGCCCAAGAGACGGGTCTGAGACATCACAGCCAACTTCACCACCCTCCTCGATTCCGCCCCAAGCTCTCCCAGCGAGTGGGAATTTGCATGACTCACAAGGCTTCCCAGATCAGTGGGTGTGTGGTGAGCCTGAGGGAGAGGCTTTGGCTTCTTTCCACACGAGCTACCCGGATCCCCGCCCCCAAGCCATCCAAAAAGTGACCGGCCTGAGACCTCAGGGCACACTCGGCAACACCTCCCCGGATTCCCTGCCCTAAAGCCTACTGATCTAGTGGGAATAGGCATCAAAGTTCAGTGACTGTAGAACTCCAGGCCCGCTGTGCCCAAGACATTTCCCAGGGATTACCTGCCCCCCGACCTCCTGCAGCCTGGTGAGAGCTCGGGGCCCACCATGCCAGAGAAACATTTCCCAGTGATTGCCGGTCCCACCCCATGGCCCCAGAACCAGTGCAGGTGGCCTGGAGTGAGAACTCCAAGCCTGCCACACCAGAGGGACATTTCTCAGTGATCCCTGGTCCCACCCCACAGCCTGAAACCCAGCGCAGCCTGGCCTGCGTGTGAGGGCTCCAGGCTCCTGGAGCTGGAAGAATCTTTCCCGAGAATCTTCTCGGGTTTCAGCCTGTAGACCCAGACCCAGCACAGGCTGGCCGACCCAGTACAGCCTACTCAGTGAATAAGATCATCCACTATCCTTTTGGGAGCCAAACAGACCCACCAAAGCCCAGGCCCGTCCACCTAGAGAGTGAGCTGCCTGACACAGGAGGGCTGACTCTGGCAGTTTTCTGGATCCTCATCCCAAAGCCAGCCAAGACAGTGGGAATTTTCATTACTTGCTCTGCATCCCAGTTCAGTTCGTGCTTGCCTGACCAGGGACCCAATGGAGGAGAAGCACAGGAGCTGCAAGAAAAAGGAACTGAACACAACTGCTAGATCCAGGATAGGTATAACTGGATAATCTCAAACTTAAGAGACTGGCACCTGAATCTCAGAACAAGCTAAGGTTATAGCTACACCAAAGCTGTACACCAAAGGGCAAATGTTAGTGCTATACAAAATGATAAAAACAAGACGAAAAACGCAATCCCAGACCTCAAGTCCACCAGTAAGGACAGAGAACACTAGCTCAGCTGTAATGAATGAATTAACAGATACAACAACAAAGAAACAACACCAGGAAGGTATAGAGGAAATCAGACAAGAAGTAATTCCTCAAATGAAAAACGAAATACTTGAATACATAGTACCTCCAATAAAAAAATCAATTCCAGAAACATTGGTTGAAAAAACAGTGCTCACCTAGAACACGTGCAGAGAGCACAATTCCAATTGAAACATATGAATTAACAGCGTCTGAAGCAAAGACACATGAGGAAACTCAAAGCAGAAATAATTTCTGAAATCAAAAAAGAATTCTTTGAAAAAAAAAAGAATTCTTTGAAATCACAGCATCTGAAATACAGAAACAAGTCTGGAAGTATACAGAGGAAACCCAACTTGGAAGGAACAATGCAGAAAAAAGAATTAATAACTACCTCTAAAGAAGACTTGGATAAAAAAAAATTGAGGAGATCAGAAATATGATGGATTCCTTGAATGAGCAATGCAGAAAAGAAATAGAACACATGAAACAGAGTCGAAGAGATATAGAAGAGCTAAAAATAGGCTGCTGAAAGATGTTCTAGAGAGAGACAATGACAAGAACTCCATGAATGAGAATGGGAGGAACCCACTAACTAGGACAGACAATGAAACACAGGATACAAAGGAGTAAACAACATCAGGTAAATATCATGACAAACATAAGTCAGCACATTTCAATCACGGGTCTAAAAAAACATTTGAGTGAAAGTGAAGACAGAGTTTCAGATATTGAAGACGCCAGTGCAGCTACTGAAAAGATAAGAAAAGATGTCTTTAAAACAATGAGAATGCAGGAAAAAAGCAATTTATCACCTGCAAGATGAAGCCAGGATGAACAATGTGAGAATAATTGGTATCAATGAGAATGAAGGAGTCAATACAAATGACATAAAAAGAATTTGGGGAGAAGTAATCACAGAAAATTTCCCAAATCTGAGGAAACAATCCAACATTGAGGTCACAGAAGCATACAGAACAGCAAATAACTTCAACCAAAGTAAAAACACACCAAGACGTATAATAGTTAAGATCCCAGAAATCCAACACAAAAATAATATACTGAAAGCTGCTCGAGAGAAGAAGTAGATCACATTCAAAGGAAAGCCCACCAGAATTACAGCCGACTTTGCTACACAAAAAATGAAGACAAGGAGAGCATGGAGCAGAGTTCTTCAAGTCCTATGCAAAAACAAATTCCAGTCCAGACTATTATACCTTCCAAAACGCTCTTTCAAGTATAAGGGAGAAGTGAAATGCTTCCACAACAAAGAAAAACTAAAGAATTCATGATGACTAAGCCATCCCTTCACAGGCTGCTGAAAGATGTTCTAGAGAGAGACAATGACAAGAACTCCATGAATGAGAATGGGAGGAACCCACTAACTAGGACAGACAATGAAACACAGGATACAAAGGAGTAAACAACATCAGGTAAATATCATGACAAACATAAGTCAGCACATTTCAATTATAACCATCAATGTAAACGGACTCAATTCTCCAATTAAGAGAAATAAACTGGCACAGTGGATTAGGAAACAAAATCCAGCACTATGCTGTATACAAGAAACACACTTAACTCAAAAGGACATTCATAGGCTCAAAGTCAAAGGATGGAAAATAATACTACATGCCCCACCACCTCAGAAAAAAGCAGGAGTAGTAGTTCTGTTCTCAGACAGTCTCAACTTCAAACCAAGAATGATCAAAAGACAAAAGAAGGCCACTATATATTGGTCAGGGGAAAAGTTCAAGAGCAAGAGGTAACACTCATAAATGTCTATGCATCAAACACAAATGCACCCAACTATGTAAGACAAATCTTAAGGGACATGGAAAACATAATGTCTAAGAACACAATCTTAACAGGAGACCTTAACACATACTTATCTCAAAAATATAGATCAGCCAGACAAAAAATTAGCAAGGAAGTAACAGAACTGAACCAGAGCTTAGAACAAATGGACCTGGTAGACATATACGGAGTGTTCCACCCAACCACAGCTGAATACACGTTTTTTCAGCTCCACATGTGTCATTTTCCAAAATAGACCACATACTAGTCCAGAGGTCATGTGTAAGTACATGCAACAAAATAGAAATTATCCCATGCATATTATCTGACCATAGTGCAATGAAACTGGAAATAAATGACAAAAGAAACCATAAAAGCCCGCTGAATTCATGGAAACTAAACAACATCATACTCAGCAATCAATGGGTCACAGAAGAAATTAAACAAGAAATTCAACAATATCTACAATTAAATGATAATTCAAGTACAACTTACCGGAATTTATGGGATGCGATGAAAGCAGGGAAAATATATCTATGAACTCACATATTAGGAAAACAGAAAGGGAACAAATTTAGCACCATAATGTTGCAGCTCTCACAACTAGCAAAAGAAGAGAAAATGGAACCCAGAGTACAAAGCCGGGATGAAATCGTAAAGAATAGAGCAGAAATTAATTCAATTGAGATGAGGAAAACAGTACAAAGAATTCACAAATCAAGAAGCTGGTTCCTTGAAAAACTTAATAAAGTTGATAAGCCTCTAGCCAACCTCATCCGGAAGAGGCAAGAGAAAATTCAAGTACATGCAATAAAGAATGTAAAGGGTAAAATCACCACAGACCCAGTGGAAATTCAGAAGATTATCAATAGTTACTTTGAGAATCTTTACGCTCACAGAATAGAAGACAGAAGAAATGGACAGATTCCTCGAAAGGTACAAATTACCAAAACTGAATCAAGAAGATATTACAACTCTCAATAAGCCGATAACAGCCAATGAAATATGAAATGTAATAAAATGCCTATTGACAAAGAAAAGTCCAGGTCCTGATGGATCCAGAGATGAATTCTACAAGAAATTTAAAGAAGATACAATCCCCACACTCCACAAAATTTTCAATGTAATTGAAAAGGAAGTAGTCCTCCCAAAATCATTTCTGGAGGCAAGTATAATACTGATTCTATAACCAGGGAAAGACACAACCAAAAAGGAGAACTACAGGCCAATCTCCTTCATGAACATAGACACAAAAATACTCAAAATCCTGACAAATAGAATACAGCAAATAATCAAGATCATACACCATGGACAGGTAGGATTCATCCCAGGGATTCAAGAATGGTTCAATATTCAAAAATCTATAAATGTAATATACTACATTAATAGACTGAAATCTAAAAACCACATGATCATCTCTATTGATGCAGAGAAAGCTTTTGACAAATCCAATTCTCATTCATGTTCAAGGTCTTATAGATGCATTATTTTTTAATTTCATATAGAAAATGACTTTAGATGAATCAAGATGAATCCGTATTTAAAAATTATACTGGGAAAAAAGGAAAATAATGAGCTTAAAGAGATTGTTTTAAAATGATGAAGAAAACATATATAAGTAGAAAGGGAAAATTTGATTGTAATCATTTGTTTATGAAATACTTATGCAGAGATACAATAACATAATAAAAGCTAATCATTAAATGGAATAAAAAGAAAATTGGAATATATAAATTGGACTCTACCTTAACTTGATAAAAGCCATCTATGACAACCTAAAAGCTCATGTAATCCTAAATGGGGAAAAATTGAAATCTTTTACTCTTAAATCAGGTACAAGACATGGATATCCTCTATCACCCCTCCTATTCAATATAGTCTTAGAATCCTTAGCAACAGCCATTAGAAAAGAGGGAGAAATAAAAGGAATAAGAATAGGTAAAGAAGAAGTTAAATTATCACTATTTGCAGATGACATGATACTTTAACTGGAAAACCCCAAAAATTCCACTAAGAAACTACTAGAACTGATATGGTAATTCAGTAACATAGCAGGATACAAAAATTAAAACTCAAAAGTCAACAGCATTCCTTTACACAGATAACAAGCACACTGAAATGGAAATAATAGAAACAATACCTTTCACAATAGCACCGCGGAAAATGAAATACCTCGTGATTCACTTAACCAAGGAAGTCAAAGATCTTTTCACAGAAAATTACAACACCCTAAGAATAGAGATTATAGAGGATTTCAGAAAATGGAAAGATATTCCATGCTCCTGCATAGGAAGAACCAACATCGTGAAGATGGCCATACATCCAAAATTGCTGTACAAATTTAATGCAATCCCTATCAAACTGCCACCAACATACCTTTCAGACATAGAGAAATAATTCCTAAAATTTATTTGGAACCACAAACGACCTAGAATAGCAAAGGCAATCTTGGCCAATCAAGACAAGGCAGGAGGCATCACAATTCCTGACTTGAAATTTCCACTGTGATAAAATCAACATGGAATTGGCAATAAAATAGACCTGAAGATCAATGGAATACATTAGAAGGTGCAGAAGCATCTAGGAACACACTCAGCCATCTGATCTTCAACAAAGGGGCCAATTATACTTACTGGAAGAAAGATAGCCTCTTCAATAAATGGTGCTGGAAAACATGGCTTTCTATATACCGAAAATTAAAACTTGACCCAGCTTTATCACCATGCTCTAAGTTAAAGTCAAAATGGATCAAAGATCTAAACATTAAAACAGAAACACTCAATCTCCTGCAAGAGAAAGTAGGAGGAACTCTTGAAGACATAGGGGTAGGTAAAGTGTTCATGAACAAACATATATTCGCACAGGTAGCACTGGAAAGAATCAACAACTGGGATCAACTCTTCTTGAGGAGCTTCTGCACGTCAAAAGAAATTGTCAACAGAGAGAGAAGACAGCCTATAGATTTTAAAAAACTCCTAACTAATAAGCAACCAGGAAAAACTCTGCTGTCTATAATATATAAAGAACTAAGATATAGCAGGGCCCTCAAATTTAAAGACCCAGTTCAGAAATGGGCATCTGAGATGAATACATACTTCTCAGAGGATGAAATTAAAGAAGAGAATAAATATATGAAAAAAAGGTACACATCACTAGTCATCTGTGAAATGCAAATAAAAACAACACTGAGATACCATCTCACTCCAGAAACAATGGCCATCATAAGGAAATCAAGCAAAAGCAAATGCTGGTGAGGTTGTGGGGAAAAGGGAACGCTTCTCCACTGCTCGTGGGAATGTAGACTGGCACAACCATTGTGGACGTCAGTGTTGAGACTCCTCAAAAGAGTAGAACTAGAAATCCCATTCAAGTCAGCCACCCCCCTACTGGGAATTTTCCCAGAGGAACTGAAAACACTGTATCATAGTGATATATGTGTACCTATGTTTATAGGTACAATTTGTGATAGCAAAATCTTGGAAACAACCAAGATGTCCATCACATGAGGAATGGTTGAAAAAGATGTGGTATTTCTATATAATGGAGTATTACTCAGCTATGAAGAATGATAATCTTGAAGCATTTATGTTGAAGTTGATGCCACTTGAACATAAACTCATTAGTGAAAGAAACCAGACACATACATGCAAATCTTATAGTCTCCCTACTATAAGAAGTGAAAAGAAGAAATACAAATGGAAATGTGCAACAACAACTAAAAACTATTCAGTGAGATAAGGCAAAGTGAATGGCATATGTTGCAGGATACTAATCAGCTTTCCTTCTGGATGGTTAACAACCTAAGTTCACAGATCAAAATTGGAGAAATAGAAGAGCCATAAGGCCAGCCTAACATTTGGGCCCTAGCCTTTCAAGGTGAGCAAAGACTCAGGACATAGGAGAACCTGTACTGCAACATCATGAAACTCAGTTGAGCTCCACATTTTCTGAACAAGGAAATTATGGAGCCACAGAGGAAGGAGATTGAAGTTCTGTAGTGTGCCTGGGGAGAGTCACATGAAGAGAAAACTTTCTCTCGGGCTCTCACAGAAAGCAAACTGGTCAAGCGTTGGCCCTGACTCATCCACAGGGATGACACAGGCTAAGGATCTACAGAATAAGGTACAGGACCACAAGATAAACCATGAGGGACTTCACTGACCTCATCAGAAACAAAAGCTACATCTTTTGGTATATAGGACTTGCTCTATCTAGGTCTTAACCATCCAGCAGAAAAGTATAAAAATGAGGTATATAATGCAGGGAAATAATAATAAGTTGAGTTGTAAATGGCTATGGTCGACAACTTCTTCAGATAAGTCACTATTGTTGTGGAATGTTGGACTGTGTTGGACTGTGTTATGGAGTTCAGGCACCTAAATTAGTTGAATGGCCATGGAGTGCCCATCTTTGACAGATGTAGACAAAAGAAGGGGTATAGAAAGGAAGAATCATGTTATGTGTGTATGGACAGTGTATTTGGGATAGATAGCACTACTTCTACATAATTCTATGAGAGGCAAGATTTGCACTAATGGTGATTGGACAGGATATTATGGTAAGAGACATACGGTATAATAATGTCTGTAAGTATAATATCATGTATGCACCTTCTACAATACCAAAACATTATGAAAACAGTATGCAATGAATTAATTTATGAAATCAATCTCGTCAATGTATCTTAAAACTGTCTCATTGATATTTGTACTCTGCCCATGTACTTCAATTAAAAAGAAAATCCATCATGCCCAGAGAATTGATCAGAATTTTGTTAGGCTTCAACTTCTCTATAAGTTATAGTTTGCTCAGTTCATTTTTCTGCATAGTATTTTTGGTAGCTTCTATGTTTCTAAACTTTTGTGTGTTGCATGTATAGTGCCCATTTTATAGTGTTTCATAGTACTCTAAATGCATTGTACTCTCATATTTCTTGTGTAGAATTGCTATTAACTACTTCAGTTTTCTTGTTTTCATTAGAGCATTGGAATTTCCTCTCTTCTCACCCTGTCTGGGTTCAATTTCTTCACCTGTTCTCCAATGTGCTCCTCTTTCTTCTGTTGGAGGAATAATTTGTCAGATTTGATGGTCTTTTCAAGTAGCCAGTGCTTGTTTCTTCTTATTTTCTCTACATAAGATAAAAATGACTAAAACCGCACTTAGTTATTTAAAATGAAAATTATAATGTGTATTACCATAGAATCCTATAATGGGGTGGGTAGATAGGTTGGTCGCCTAGCATCTGCCTGACAAGCAAAAGGTCCCAGGCTTGATACCTAGTACCGCATGCCATGCTGGCACACGCCTGTCATCCCAGCCCTGGGTAGACTGAGACAGCAGGATCACCATGAGTCTGAGCAGCATAATAAGTCCTAGTACCAAAGAAATAAACTTTAAACTTTATAAAAGAAGACCATAATGTTTTCAATAAATCACAAAATATTTTGTGTCATTGTTACATTACTATTGTACATGGAGTTCACACACAAATTTCTATTGTTAACTCTCCCTGACATAAGACTCATGAATAAGACTCTTTTTAATGCAAAATACCACTTATAAAACTTCACAGGTTTCCTCTGTCTACACATGCATTTTCTGGCAAGATGCATAAAATATCAATTTACCAATTGGTTCTTAATCCAATAAAGTCATCTACAACTGCAAATTACTAAAATGTCTGTGTCCTTAGAAAACTTTACTAAAATAGATTTGCATATTATACAGACATTGAAGGAAACATAGGTGTAATTATATTTAATACTGAAGAAGTGATAAATAATAGCAACTTTATTGAATAATGAAGTTCAATTAGTACTTCATACATTTTTTAGAATACTATGTAGTTCAGAAGACATATACAATACAAGCATATTGTTTTTTATGGTTTATCTTGTATATCTAACATGGAAATGATAAGTGTTCATTGAGTGTATTTATATATATGCTCAATTTTAAATAAAACTAAAATAATCTATCACCACACATTGAATCATAAAATTTTATATAAGAAAGATTATTATCTTATATATATGCTTTGATTTCAACAATCAAATATTTTAATATCATTCTCTTTAAGAATTATGTCTGTATGTGAACTACTCTTTGTTTACTGAAAACATAATATTCATTACTTAAGTATTTACTTAACAGTAAGATATTAGGAACTGGGGAAATGGCTCAGTAGAATAAGTGCTTCTCTGGCAAGTGCAAGGGCCTGAATTCAATCTTCAATTCCATCAAGAAAAAAAAGAAAGAAACATATATTACATGGAGCTATTTAGGGTATGAAGATATTTTCAAGCATTGTTCAACAAAAATTAAAAAAAAATTGTAATTTCAAAGTGTTTTCATTCTAATATTTTTTCTGTATCTCAGAGGAAACTATTATTTCAATATAATGAGGAGAGGTAATATATATGCTGATGGCTTTACTAAATAATTGGTTAATTGTAATAAGTAAGGTTATTGTTAAAATCTCGGTCTGGGTTGAAAGCTACAATGAAGATTTGTTTTTAAAAGATGCCGTCTGTAAATAGTTAATTCTAGCTGTTTTAGCTGAAATAGTTTCTAAGCCATAATGGATGGATCTCTAAAATAGTAAGCTCATTTTTAAAAGGCCTCACAAAAACAACATAGTTGATCAATTTTTGATGGATCCATTAAAATTAAAGTTGCCATTTTTGTCAAAGTGATAAAAATGTCTCTCATCAAAAATGCTCAAACACTCAACTGAGTTAAGAACATTAGAAACAAGAGACCTATAAAATGTTTTGGCTTCAAGATAGAAGATAGCTATAAAATTTGGAAATGTTCCCAAACTAATGCACAAGGCTTGGTGTAGCCATCTAATGAGGTAAAATTAACAAAGAAGGTTAGATGTACAGAATAGATAATGATTCTTAATTAGAAAGGAAATCTGAAAGTAAAAAGGCTTAAACACTTATGAGAATCACACAGCACCTATCACTCTCATTTTGTTAAATAGATAATGATTTCCTTTTTCTTTGTTTAATAGTTGAAAATATTTTGTCATAATTTTAAATGAATACACACGGAGGCATTTTTTTCCTTCTCTGAAAATCTTTAGGCTCATCAAGATGATCGATCACACGAGACTCAGACATGTAAACTTTTATGCTGAGTGTTTATATTTAGTCTTTTCTTCTAATTTATAGATTTTTTTTTAAATTGTTAGTCTGAGCTCTCAAAAAGACAGTTACAGCGCATTGTGTGCTTTCTTGAAAAAAAAAGGACAAACTAAGTTTGTCTGCAACTGCTTTTAGTGATTGCTGACTATGTAAGTTTATCCAATAAATCTGACAAATGATAGATTCTCCAAGATGAAGTACAGCCCTTCAGATTTCATAAAAGCCAGAGATGGAGGAATGATATTGCCAATGTCATCACCAGCTTTCCCACCGAATGAGCAGGGTCCTGAAAATGACTTCGGGTCTATGTTAGCCCAGTGCCATGGAAATAAAGCAGACATTCTGTCCTTAGGGATGTTCCAGTGCGGCACCTGTGTGATTAAAGATGCTAGAAATCTCTAATGAAACAAAGAAGGAGAAGCAAAATGCCTTTCATTGGAAACAGATTATGGTAACAATTGCAGAAAGATTCAAGATGAGTTCAGACAATGCTGTAGTCATAATTTATAAGGGAAAGGATTTAATATAGGACATATAATTTAGAGAGTCATTTTATAATATTCACCCAAGGAATCAAATGCAGAGAATGCAGGAGGAATGTCCATATACTACAGATCCAAAGGATCCAGCTTTGATTCTGGGGTCTGGATACCATGGCAATGACCTGCACAAGTCCAGCTGGACTATTGCCCACGACAATATCTCACACAAGTCTGTATCAAGGATCTGCACCAGGAAAGCCCAAAAGGCTGTAGTGGACGCTAGAACATCTGTGTCAGCAGAATAATGGATCTGTGCTCGCAGACTGAGGGATCTGCACTGGAGCAAGGAAGTGACACTTGAGGTAAGGGCCGGAGCTCCCCTGCAGAAAAACGGCAGCCGTCATCAACAACAGCAAGGTCTCGAGCTCCTCCAATGATGAGAGTACCCGAGCTCGTGTTGTGAAAACCAGCATGGCCAACTTCTCCAGGAGAATCAGCAGCTCACCTCTTCCCCTCCAGGTCTGCCTTTATGCCTTTGGCAGCAATCTGCAGGTGGGTCTTCCCTGCCCAGCACCAGGATGATTCAGTTCAGCTGGGTATTATAAGTTGATCATTGATTGTTAGTTCACTATTATGGTTACCTTCCAAATGATTTTTCATAGTCTGTATGAACCGTAAATGCTACAATAAACTTGCTCACACACGCACACACATAAGTAATAAATAAATGAATAAATAAATCCATGTCTCTCTCAACTGAAGATTTTGAGATCTTGGGTTGACATGCCAAAAAAAGGCTTTAATAACCAACACTAAGCAAAAACAGAAAGAACGAATGATTTTACCTAAACTCTATTTTTGGCATTTCCCCTTTTTATTATTCATCCCTACATAAGGAAAATAATTCTGTATTTCCTTGAAATCTCAAATGCAGTTCAAATGCTCCTGTTAAAAAACTGATACTCAAATGTGAAAGAGATCTAGTGGATGTTTGAGCTAATTGCTCACTCCTGAGCTTTGCCATTCTCACATGCTACTCAATCATCACACAAGTTTCATGCCTGGAACAGTTTGTTAATACAGAGATGATTAAAATCTTTGGCTTGAGTTGGGGAGATAGCTCAGCCACCTATGCACCTGCCTGGCAAACACAGGTCCTGGGTTCAATCCCCAGTACCACATGCCATGCAGGCCCCACGCCAAGATGGCCACCAAAACTAAGCATGGTGGCACATGCCTGTAATTCCAGCACTGGGGAGGATGGGACAGGAGAATCACTGAGTCTGAGCTGCATAGAGAGACCCTGTACCAAATAAATAAGGATTACAAAACAAACACACAAAATTAAAATCTTTGACTCAAAGACATTGAGTTAAGTAGCTACGTTACTATTGTAACTTATGTTTAATTGTATTCCCTCATGCATGTGTAAAGTCATTCACCCTAGGTGCTTGGTAAGATAGTGTTCCATTTTCAGTGGAACATGCCTTAGTCATATATCACAGAGTAATCAATGTAGTAGGCAGATTTTGAGAAACCCTAAAATGTTATGAACTTGTCCTGCAACAAAATTCGCCCTAAGCACAGACATTGAAAAGAAAGAAAGAAAGAAAGAAAGAAAGAAAGAAAGAAAGAAAGAAAGAAAGAAAGAAAGAAAGAAAGAAAGAAAGGAAGGAAGGAAGGAAGGAAGGAAAAATCTGAGACCTGAAGTCAAATTAATAATTAAATTTATGTATCCACACAGGCAATTAAAATTCTTTGTTCACATTACAATATACTATGATCTCTTGCAAACATTTTGTTCACTTGTTACTTCACTGCATATTTTTCACTCTCTGTTGAAAAATCACTCACATAGCTGGGTGTGCTACACACCAGTAATCCCTGTATTTGCACAGCTGAATCAGGTGGATCATTGCTAGTTCAAGGCCATGTTGAGCTTTATAGAAGCTCAAGGCTAGTTTGAGGGCTGAGGAGATAGATAGCTCAGTGGAATAAGTGCTTGCCTGGTAAGTGCAAGGCTCTGAGTTCAAGCCCCAGTACCACCAAAAAGAAAGAAAGAAACAAAGAAAGGTCAGTTTGAGTCATATAGTGGGATTTTGTCTCAAAAACATCAATATTACTGTATGCGTGTAGTTACTTAGTTTATTGCCTTAAATATAAGGAGTAATGTGCCTTGTTATTCGGAATGTCCTGTAAACAAAAAAGAGAAATGACAAAATATTTTTCTATTTCTGAAACAGTAAATCAAGGCACTTCTAAATTCAAAAGTCCTTTGAAAAATAAAAAAAAACTGATACTTGTGGTGGGCATAAGAAAGTCAAAAAAGGTAAAATGGGAACTTCATTTTAGAGAAATTCATTCATTATAGATATTCTGTTAAGGTTACTGTCTCCAGAATGTGCCTCAACTGATGTGTGTTTGTTATCTGTTGCAATTACATCAATTAAATGATCTGCTAAATAACATATTTGTTACTTGATAAAGATGAAATTTTACCTAGATATAACAAAGAGTTTTGATTAAAAAGACTTGGAAAAGAAAAGAGAGAAGGAATGGAAAGCAAACCACTTTACAGGAGAGACAAATAATGGTGAAAGTTTCTTGAAATCTTTTGAACAGCTGATCTAATACAATAGAATATGTAGTGTAAAAACTGGGATTGAGAGCCGGGCGTGGTGGCGCATGCCTGTAATCCCATCACTCGGGAGGCTGAGGCAGGAGGATTGTTGTGAGTTCGAGACCAGCCTGAGCTACAAAGTGAGCTTAAGGCCAGCCTGAACTGCATAGTGAGACCCTGTCTCAAAAAAGACAAAAAAAAAAAAAAAACTGGGATTGAGGAAAGCAAAGTCTTTATATAAATATACTGCTTTTGAGCCCCAAATGTAGACTACTTCACTATCCTAATTAGGCACTTTTCATCTCATTAATGTACTACAGTCATCAGTTGTACTTGATAGAATATGCTTATGTTTCTAAGAACAAGCATATTTAATAATTAGAAAAAATACTACCAAATAAATAACTAATCTGAAACCTTAATCAGGTGAATCATAACTTTGCATTCCAGAGGTAATTCTGTATTTGTTTCTAATAATGAGATATTCAAACCTGTCTTTTTTTGTCACCTGACAAAAAGGAAGAAAAAGATACATGAAAACTGAGAAATTAGAAGTAAAACCTAGAGCAATGTAGATCTGTTGTTAAGTAGATGTCTATTTCTTGGAAAGTGTTCACAGATCTTAAGCAAAGCCCTCTGTTTCAGTGGACACTGGGAAATACTGTTTGACCAGAAGTACTCTGAAATTGTTCACAGACCTACAAATTTATTTCGATTATGGCAAAGATGTATCAAATGAATTAGTTTGAGAGTGAAAGAGGGCTGCAACAGAGGAGTATTGTATCTCTGGAAGTTCAGAACAGAAAATGGAGAGTGAAGGATGACTTCCAGGTTTCAGTTCTGAGACAGGTGACCAGTGACATGCCAAGCAGTGGAGAAGGTCCAGTGCTAGGAGACCCAGTGCCATAGCTCTCTTGGACTGACACAGTAGTCAGATGATATACAGGAGTAACACTTGCCGTTCTGGAAGCAGGAAATCATCAACTGCCTCTGAAGAGTAGAGGAAGCCGAGGGAAGAGAAGAGAACAGGAAATCAGCAGATCTGGACCCTGCACCCTAAAGTAAAAGCGCCTGGCTTCCCACCCCAACTGTAATGGAAATATCTGCTTAATTAGCTAAGATACCACCTGGTGTGACAGCATAAATATCTTAGCTCCCAGGTTTTCAAGTCTAAAATGTAAGCACCACTTCTGGAGACACTGTTATAGCAGTCATGAAACTTCAATGGAAGAATAGATGTAAGGCGCTACACCAATAAATGCAGTGCTATTACGACTCCTGCTATCTACTACAAAAAAAGAAAAAAGAAGAAAACAGAGCGTCATGGTAAAATATCCCAGTGAATTTTTACTTCTATGGGATAAAAATGCCGCAATTCAGAAAAGAAATCTGATCCTCAGAAATGGAGAAAATAGGAAATGCAGTCCTTCAAAACCTACAGGGTCTTGTAAAGTTGGTAACTTATTGCTGATCTATAAGGTAGAAAGTTGAAACAGTAAGAAAATTAAAATGACCACTATTGTGAAGCTAAGGTAAGGAGTAGCACACGGATAGAGTAGCATATAGATAGATGTAAATGAATTAAAACAACAAACTTACTAGTTTGTTTTCTAACATTGTATTTTTATGTCATTAATACATGCCTAAAAATGCTCAGAACTTTAAATTTATAGATTAGGATTATGATGGTTGTGTCTGTTATAAGCAACTGAAAAATTATTCTAGCACAAGAGGTGAAATGCAGCTAATGTTCTATATAAAAGTAAAAATAATTATGCTAATTTGCTACTTATAAACTATTGTGTGACTTTATATTTAATTAATTAGTCCATGTAAATTTATGAATATTATTTTATGAACTCTAAGGGAAAATTTTCATCTTTGCTATTTCATATGACAATATATTTTTGTTGTCATCTCTAAATTATAATAAAATGTATTTTTTTCATTTTTCTTTCCTTTTTTTCTTGGTGGATACCAGCAATTGAACTCAGGACCTTGTAACTGCCAGGCAAGCAATGTGCCACTGAGCTGTATCCTCAGTCTGGTATGTTTCAAATGATTTTATGCTTATACATTTGGTGGCCTCAAAGACATATGCTAGACATGCAAGTCTTTCTCAGTGTGCTAAACATGACAACTTACTATGTCTTTCAACATTTTGAAATTTGACTGAGATTTCTAAAAAGAATTATGTTTTAAAAAATAATTGTCAAGGGGCCAGGGAGATAGCTGAGTGGAATAAACGCTTCCCTATCAAGCATAAGGGTCTAAATTCAAACCCTAGTTCAGAAAAAAAAAATTGTCATTAGATTTTCTTAAGACGAAAAGTCTGGCAATTTCTCTTTTTTTACTGTATTTTAGGGAAGGGTCTACAGCGTGTTCAGGGTCTCACTACTAGATGGAACTTGCAGTGACCTGCCTGTTTACAGCCTCCCAAGAGCTGGGATTATAGTGGGGTGCCACCAAGCCCAGTCTCAATTGCTGTTTCAGGGCGCCCTGGGGGCAGGGCCATATGGCAGGCCTGGGAACAGAACCTGATCCCTGTGCCTGAAAATCTGACAATTTCATATTGAGTATTTACATAAAACATTTAGGGAATTTTTTTTTATTATTTTGAGGGTATATGTTTTTGGTTTAATAGAATTGGTTTGTGTTCTGTCTCTCTAAATATATAGATATAGATATAGGTACATATGATATATATGTATTATATATAAATACATTGCATACTTAAAGAAAACTGTTCAAGTAAAAGACACTGCTGCCAGGCATGTTAGAGGATGTCTACCATTCCAGCACTCTGGCGGTGGAGATAGGAAGGTTGCTATGCATTTGAGGCCAGCCTGTGCTGCACAGTGAACTCAAGGCCAGCCTGAACTGTATAGCAAGATCCTGTCTCAAAATAGGAAAACAAAAATAGCACTTCCATCATTTCCACTCAAAATACTTCCAGTCCCTTCAAACGCACCTATCCCATCATTTCTGCCACTTTCTTGTCCAGCTCCAGTGCCCTCTTTTGTGAGTTGCTCCTTTGAGAGGCGACCAAAGCCATGGAGAATGCTGCTGCAGAGTGCCACCCCCCCAAAAAAGATGGGCTGTGACAAAAGGGCAGCACGTCCTCATCCATCCTGTCCATGAGATCCATACCATGCAACTTCTGGACCTGCCCAGTCTCAAAATGGCCTTGAAGAGTAAACATTTGAAGAGATTCAAGATATTAAGATAGCACATCTAGAGGCCCAGCCAAATGGCTCAGCAGAATAAAGTGCCTACAAGCAGGCACAGGGACCAGGGGTTCGATCCCCGGGCATGCTGTGCCGGCCCTGCCCCTGGGGTGCACTGAGAGGGCAACTGAGATTCTGTGTGGTGGTACTTGCCTGTAATCCCAGCTCTTTGGAGGCTATAAACAGGTGGATCACTATGAGTCCGATCTAGTAGTATGACCCTAAACCCTTCCCTAAAATGAAAAAAAAAAAAAAGATAGGCAGCTAAAGCTATTCCTGAGAGAAGAACAAGGACCTATTTCAGAAAGCAGAAAGAAAGGTGTGCTAAGTGCATTCAAGCAAGCAAGTTATTTTTGAGAACTAACAGTAATTTGTTTTCACTGAAATAAAATATTTAAAAGCCAATTGTATTGTTTGATCACACATATACACATAAACATATTATATATATATATATATGCATTGCTATTATATATGTCATATTATACCATTTATATGTCATAGAGATTGGAAAAGGCAAAATATTTTCAACAATATCTAGCTATATCAGAAATAATAGTGATTAGGAAGAATATACAAAGTGGCATTGTGAGGTAACCTGAATGTTACAACTAAGAAATTTAAATGATAGCAGGAAAAAAACAGTAGTAAGAAATAAGGTGGCATGTGGCTGACTTAGGATAATATCCCTTTTAATAATAGAATAATTAAAAAGTATTTTCTTAAGATATACATACGTACAACAGATACAAAAATGCTTATGTGATTATAAAAGGGCTTTGAGCACTCTTCCTCTGTTTTGAAAAATTAAAAAATCAGTTAAAAAATAATGAAGCCTTGCTCAAAATCTACTACTTGCGCTTAAAATAAAAGGCTCAAATGGAACAAATGAGATCACATATTTTAATTAGTAAATACATGTGCCTCTTTTAAATGATCTGAGACCTCAGAGCCAGGGGAACAAAAAGACAATGAAAACGACATGCATTTCCACAGCAAGGGCTCCTGTTGCTTTTCTAGCGGCCAGGGACAAAGACTGTGCTAGGTCACCAGTCTAGAAGTCCAGAGAGAAGAGCTCAGGGACGTTATCTAAGACCCTGGCTATTTCTATGTTGGCACACTAGAGCTCTCTGTCCTCAACTTGGCCTAAAATCTCTTTCCTTTTCTGGTTCTGGGATGGTTCCCATAGTACTTGCTTCTTTATTCTTGTTTGCTTTGAGAGAGTTGGTAAACGCATCTTTCAGTGACCATAAAAAGAGACTTCTGTCAATGTTAACACTCCTACCTAGGTCAGATGGCCACTCCTGGAGCAACACCTAGTGCGCTCAGAACTGTGGTTCTGAATTGCTCATCTACAAGTCAGGCGGGGTCCCCAGATGTGCAGAGCAATGGGCCTACCTGAGAGCCTGCAATCAAGCAAAGCCGAGATGAATTTGAGGGAGTCAGCCTCAATGCCCACTTCGCTTATCGAGTTCACCTTCTTTGCACACACATGACACGTTAAACTAGTAGTTCAACACATGTGAGTTCCAAAAATTAAGTATCTTAAGTTGTGATTTTTAAAAACACTATAATATAGTAAGTACCTGTGTAGTCTTAAAATAGATACAATAACTATCATTTTTACTTGTTAGTAGCTAAAGATGTATTTCTCTGCCCTTTCTAATTCATGTCAAAGAAATCAAAGGACAGGTACTCAACTTGACATTTAATGATACAGTTGGGTAATTTCAATAAGCTCAATGGTTACTTATATAGTGAAACTTTGGTTTGGGTGACAGTGAATTGCATTTTCTAGAGTTACATCGTTTAGTCATCTTACTGTGAACCTACAATTTTTGTGGATTTAAGGTCAATGAAGTAGGAGCGGTATTTTCTTTTGATTGACTGGAAATCTAAGGCTGAAACAGGTCAAGTCAGTTGCCCACAGTGACTGAGACAGTGAGACAGATCGTGCACTTCTCTCATTGTAAATGCAGATCTCTTTCCACTACTTACATCATAATGTATTTACATCTTATCTGTGCATGACAAACATGAAAAAATGAAGTTTGCATCTGATTTGGGAAGCATAACTAAGTTATTAAGATAAAAGTGAAAACCATCCTTCTATTCCATAGTGAAGATTTCAGGGATGCAGGATTTCGGGTGCTCTGATGCCTGCTCTGTCACTTTGGACCTGCCACCCTCTTTTAAGGGTGAAAAAGTAGCGTGAGGCTGAAGAAATCAGCAGAACAATTTCTTTCAGGAGGAGTTTCTTAGGACTGCTGGGATTCAGAGACTCTGTTTCAAGCAATGCTTATTACAATTATACAACAGGTAAAGTGTCAGTTTTTTTAAAATTTAGTAATAGACATTTTATGAAGGCTAATGTAACTATTAGGATAGATCTGACTATAAAAGAAAAGACTTCAAATGAAAAGAAAAATACTGTTAAATTGGAGGAAGCCATTCTGAAGATGGGCTACAGAACAGGTTTGTATAACAGGACTGTGTCACACACTGAAGATTTCCAGCTGTCTTCCGTTTACAGCATTGGTAGGAGATGGTAGTGCATGCCTGTAATCCCAGAACTCAGTAGGTTGAGGCAGGAGGATGGTTGTAAGTTTGAGGCTAGCCTGGACCCCATAGTGAGCTGAAGACCAGTCTGATCTGCAGAGTGAGACCCTGTCTGAAACAAACAAACAAACAACAACAACAACAAAAACAATATACAGTGTTGGTTTTTATACTAAGGCTAATTCTCCTGCCAGATAGATGCCTATGAAATTAAAGCTATAGTAATCATGGTTCGTATCTAGTAATATATAGAAAAATTTAACTTTCATAATTTTATTTTGAGCATGAGAAATAAACTTTTCTGTTTCCAAAATGTCTGTCACGCTGGTCTGAACTACTCCTGAAGGTAAAGCTCTAAGACAGAGTCATTACAATATGCTTTGCTCAGAACGTTTACACATGGTACAGTGGAGGAGCGTGCACTGAACAGTGCAACCTAATGGGCAGAACTGCTAGGTGCTTTGTTCATCACACTCACCATATGTTTTTATACCATGGACCATTCAAACACTAACCTAAAAGCTCAAGGAATGGAATATAACAAAACACTCATGTATATTGTGAGATTCCACGATAATATATGTAAAGCAAGTGAGAATAGTATGTCCAACATATACCGATTTCATGAAAAATCAAGATTTCATGAAAAGAGAGTAGAAAATAGAAGAAAATGTTATTTCATCAGAATGGGAACTCCATGAAGACCTGTAACTCAAAGAAAACATCATGAGTAGAAAATGGAACAGAAGCAAGGAAGAACCATACTCCTTTCCTTCTGAATAAACAGTATATATACGTAAACTAGGTCAAGGTGAGACACAGTGCTTTTACTGAAGGAGGTTACAAGGGACCAGGAAGGAAGAGTTAGCATTCCTAACTTTCCTGTGCTACACTGTAAGCCAACCTTAACAATAAAATAAAGTCAATTAAGCTTGCTTCGCGATTGGACAAAATGATAGAATATTTTGGTAACTTCATATAGATGAAGCATAAAAAATAATAAGATAAAATACAAAAGATCTGAATTAAGAATCACACTGAGATTTTTTGGGGGGAACAGCAACAAATTGAGGAGGTGCTAGAGCTGGATATTTTTTTTTTTTTTTGTATTTTGTGAAGAATCTTAACTACACAGTGATTATCCTGTTTTCAGCCTCCCCAGCCCTGGAATTACAGTCCCCCCTGCCTGGATTCAGTCTCTGGCTCAGTGTGCCTGGGACCAAGGCCAGCACAGAACGCAGTGCCTGAGTGTCAAACCCCAGCCCCTGCACTTTCCTAAGCAGGCACTTAGTTCCCTGAGCTATTTATCTGGCTTTGATATTTTTTTCTTTTTTTATTTCTCTCTATCATCATATTGTTTAGAATAAAAATGCTTTTAACTCATGGGTATATTACTCATGGAAATAAGGATCCTGGAGATCTCTCTGTTTCTGTAAGCTTTACTCCACCAATATCCCATATTATACCAGTATTAAAATGAGAAATACTGGAAATTCATTAGGGCTTTCCCATTTTAGGCCAGAAACAAAAAAATAGCAATGCACAAGTCTATTCATTCTAATTTAAATTCCTATATAGGTAAAAAAGATCAGAAGTTCATTATGAGAAAGTGATAAATTTAACCTGAGATTGTTAGTCAGGAATGGCTTAGAAGCAATGAATGATTTTTATTAGTTGCATAACAAATCTTACAAGATTATTGTGTCAAGTACGATGTTCTTGCCTGTAGGGTAAAGAAGTTAATAATATGTTAACCTTGTCTTAGCAAAGCCCATAATTTAAAATAAGTCCTTGAAGAAAAGCATAAACAAATTTATGTAAGGCCACTGAACACTCTTATCTTTCCCCTTCCACAGACAACTGTATAAAAGAACCACGTTGAATCTTATGTTTTCCATTTTTCTCAAAATTTCTTCAAATGTAAATGCTATGAAAAACTGTATAAAATTAATTAAATGTCTACTATGCAATTTAGGTTTGTCTACTTTTGTATTCTGTTATAATTCATTGTCATTGTGGCAGGTATTCTGCTGATTAAATACCTCAATTTCCATATTCATTTTTGAGTCAGTGGATATTTGAATGTTCTTTTTTGCTGTTACGAAAAATTTAGTCATGGACATTTTATCACCTCATTTCTATTAATGAGGATTTCCATGATATTATTATATCCCTGTAACCTGAAATGATCAGATTATAAAATATGCATAAATTCAAATTACATGAGAATGATAAGCTGATTGACAAAGAGATTTTGCCAATTTATTTCTTCCAGTAAAACTATAAATGTTCTAAATACTTCAATATCTTGACTAATAGATATTTTACAGCTTGTCAAAATGGATAAGTTTGAAATAGTTATTTTTAATCTATGTGTCTGGGATTACCAATACTATTTCATGTATTTTATAGATTCACTGATCATTTCTGTTTTCTCTCTGGCAAACATCTATGCCTTTGCCCATTCTGCAGTATCATTCTGTAGATCTTAGTCTGGCATAGCCATTATATTAATCTGGCATAGAATTTCTGGAGTATGCCTTACGTTAATCTTTGTTAACTATATTGATATATATTCAAATTCATATATTTCCTTTGCACTTTGTAGACTATTTTAACCTAAGACATCTTAATTCCACAGAGTCAAATTTTCTCAATATTGTCTCATATGGGCTTCACACTTTATTGTTCTCTTTTCTAACTTTTTTAATTGTTTATTTATTTGTTTATTTGGTACAGGGTCTTGCTACACAGCCTGGACTCATAATAATCCTCTGCCTCAGCCTCACCAGTGCTGGGATTACAGGTGTGCACAACTGCGCCAAGTTTCGATGTAATGCACTGCACATCCGGGATTCTAAGGCCAGCATAGAACATGGTATGGATGATTGAACCCGGGTCCTTCTGCTTGCCAGGCAGGAGCTTAAACAGCCAAGCTATACTCCGAGCCCCAATGTTATGTTTTTGTTTATTTGTTTGTTTTGTGGAACCGGGAATTGAACTCTGGCCCTTGAACTTGCCAGGGAAGCACTTATTCCAGTGAGCCATCTTCCCGGCCCCTATTATGGTTTATTTTTAGTGTTGCTAAAATGTTTCCCTCATGTCACAAAATCTACAATTATTTATTTTGAAAGTTTTAAAAATTGATTTTCACATATCTTCACTCCAACTGAAACTGATGTGAGATGGCTATAGCCACAAGTTCTCAAATATTTTCATGTGGAACTCATTGGCCCTACAGAACTTTGTAACTCACCCAACAAATGCACTTCTAACATGGCTAGTCATCAGAACTGTGAAGATTGATTTGTAATCTCAGTGTTCTCTTCATAAGACTCTCCTGCAGGATTTCATTGTTAGCACTTATCATTTTTTTCTCTTTTCAATTATTTTGTATTTTTTGCATTTGTTAATTCTTTTGTTATAGAGTCTTGCTATGAAGTTCAGGCCCATGGTGATCTGTCTGTCTCAGCCTCTCTAGCACTGGGATTACTGGTGCACCCCAAGCCTGATTTCGGGGGCCAGCCTGGTAACCAATATGTTAAATTGAACTCAGTGCCTTATGCTGGCCAGGCAGGCCTTTGTGCCCTGAAGCTATTTCTCCAGTCTTCATTTGTTTTATTTTTATCTTTAATTGTCAAGTAACTGCTATACATTTTTCTAGGTATAATGTGATATTTTGATACATGTATACATTTTTGAATTGTGAAATCAAACTGACATATTTAGCTCTTTTTAAAAAAATTATGTGTTTGGTACAAGGTGTCACTATACAGCTTGGACTCATAGTGATTCCCATTTTCAGCCTCCTCAGCACAGGGATTATAGGTATGTGAAACTATGCCAGGACTCTGTGACTGACTCAGCCTGCCCAGAGGGCAGGGCCAGCATGGTATGTGGTGGGGGATCTAACTGCAGTACCTGCACTTGCCTAAGCAGACACTGTAGTCCAGTAAGCCATCTCACTTGCCCCAAATTTCCAAACTTTTTGACAAAGCCTATTTTATTTTTTTTGACATGATATTCAATGTATAAATTAAATTTGGAAAAATACATCTAAAACAAAAATTAAAACAAAATGAAAAATACTTATCTTGGAGAAAAGGCAACCCTTAGGAAATTTTTAATTATTTTATTGCTGATATACATTCGTAGTATATGGAAAAAAATAGATAAATGTGATTTATACATAATGAGACTGTTTTACTCTACTAGATTACCTAAAATGGTCCCCATGCATCTTAGTGACTGCTGCATATGTCTCATTTCTACTTCTCCTTCCACTTCATTTGCATAATTTCTTTCCTTCTGATTAGAATTCCATGGATTCTTTCTTCATTATAGTTAATGTGCTGTTTAAAAACTTTTAGTCGGGCATAGTGGTATGCCCTATAATTTCAGCATTCAGGAGGCTACGTCAGATGGATCAGCATGAGTTTGATGCTAGTCTGGGCTAAAAACAGAGTTCAAGGCCAGCCTGGACTGCATGGTGAGACCCTATCTCATGTATATTTAATATTTCATAATTTTTGTTCATTCTGTGAAGTGTTACCTGCTTCCTTTCTTAATATACATAGTTATATATAATGTATATATACACTTTTTAATATTATTAATATATTATGTCTTTAATATCCAGCATTAGAGTCCTAACATCTGACTCTGGTTTATGTGATTTCTGCTTGGCCTTTTTATTTCACTCATGATAGCTTGATTTTCATTCTGTGCTTTGTGTCTTCCTCTGTGACTTTATGCTACCAATTCTATTTATTGCACTGACCTTTATATTTCATGTATATTTACTATTTCCTGAAACTAAAGTAAAAATATTTAATATTCAATATAAAATAATTCACATTAGAAATGACAGCTTTAGGGATGTTTGAGAAGCAAAAAATGTGAAATTCTTTATTGTAAAATTCTGTACCCTAAGTACTTTTATACCTTAATTTTGTTATTTATTTTATAAATTATATTATCATCCATATGTCACCTTATGTATTGTTTAAAATGCATAATGCATGCATTTTTTTATATTTAGGTAAGGGTATACAGAGTGTTCAGGGTCTCACTACTAGAACAAACTCAGTTATCCTCCTGTTTACATCTTCCCAAAAGCTGGGAATACAGGCACACACCACCATGCCCAGTCTTAATTGCTGTCTCAGCACGCCCCAGAGGCGGGGCAGGCAGCAGCCCTGGGGATCGAACTCCTGGCACCTGAGTCTGCCTAAGAAGGTGCTTTCATCCTTTGAACTATTGGCCGGCCGTACATGCAAATATTTAAACATTTACAGTTATTTAGCACTTTATCTCTAAATTTGGTCGTGTGTTACCCTAATCAATAATTTAGGGTCCAAGAAACTTCTATGTAAAGGGGCAACTGATGTACAGTAGTGCTTCAAGTTACAGACTGCGGTTGCTTGTCACCAACACAGAGATTGAAACCAGAAGCAGATTTATGCTGAACACATTTTTTAAAGAATAACCAAATTGTTCGTAAGCAGATGTGCTCGCTAATCAAGCTCTCACTATATTAAGGTTCGTGTCTGTGCAATCTCTCTCACAGCCATTTAACTCTAGTAGGGTAGAACAAAGAGAGTGGAGATGATATGGAAATGAACAGGCCTTGTAATATTTTACTTGCAACAAAATCCAGCTGGATTTGGCAATGCAGTCTGCTTTGTTAACATCCAAGATTCATTATTTGACCATCTTACAGTGCTGGCAAAATAATAAAAAATATATGAGTACAGAAGGACTAGAAGAAGATTTCATGATATATGAAAATAAAACAGGTGGAAAGGATGGCATTTAACTTCATTAAAAAAGAAAGACAACTAATTATATCACTTTGATAAATCATGATGACATACCTAATATGCTTTCAGAAAAACAATTTATACCACTTTGTTGTGCTATTTGTAAAAGCATACAGAAATTGTTTAAAAATTTACATTTATAAAATAAAACTTAATGAAACATAATTATGTAACTACATTCAGCGACTTAGGAAGAGCTCTTAACTAATATGGAAAATTGGAGAAAGAAGACACATCTGACAACAGGAAAATTTGAAATTGTACGTAAAAAGACAATAAACATATAAATGATATATTTTGAAAACATTTTAAAAAGAAGAAAGATTATCTAAATTTTAGTAGAAAAACAATCCAATAACATAAAAAACAAAAGGATAAAGGTGGCAGGGAATGACCCCATTTTCTAATGCCTGTCACTCTCTTCCTTAGAAAGAGAAAACTGCTTTTAAGGCAGGCATTTTGCCAACAATACAGAGTACTACATTGAACGACCTATATTGCAACTATATATGGCCTAATTGTTGTCCAATCTGTCATAGACAGACAGGAATAATATGTACATCAGAGACATATTGATTTCAGAGAGAAGGAGCAAGTATTTTTAGTTCCACATTCTGCCTCTAGACACACGGAAATTGATTTAATGGCTAATATTCCATCCCATCACTGTGGACCACATAGAACTTGCCAGGAATGGCAGAGGCAGGATACACACAGAACCCAATTAATCACAGCAAATCAACAATACCAGGTGTATGCTAAACCATATGATGAACACTAAGAAAAGTGTGATTAGAAAAAACACATCGCCATTAATCCCCCTCAACATATTATTCCTCTCTTCAAACACACTTATTCTGGTGTTCCTGTAATCCTCTGACCAGTTCTCAAGTCTTTGATGAGTATCTTTATGACATGTGAGCAAAATATGATGCATGCTCCTGACAAATGCCACTCAACCCAAGGACAGCCTCACCAAAAGAACATGGTGTGCCTTCTTTTGCCCTATTCACTGTCTCTGCTACCAGATAGATTCTAGTTCTGCCCACAAATCCCAAGCAACCAGTTTCAAGATCATCGGAATAAGTGTTGAAAGTGAGGGACAGTATAGTGAGACAAACTATACTGTGGCTTTTGTTATAGTTGTTTCTTAACCTAAGTATCTACTGTATTGTTGGTTCATACCCTCAGACTAGCACTGCCTACCTCAAAGCCTCATTTTCTTCAGTTTTTATTTTGATTGATACATTTTTTTCAAATTTTTATTGAGAAACAAGTAGCAACAAGACATTCTCGAATCGTAGGACAGTTTCAATAATCATATATTGTTTGCTTAGTGGTTAATTGCTGTACAAGATGCAGACATGATATTCTATTTACAAACACTATTAGAACAGATCTCTCTATTCATTGAATTAAGAGAATGTAGCTGTGTATCTATCTTAACCATTTTGAATATGCAAATACAAAATGGTCATTCATTTGTATCCCCTTTTTCTGTTTAGTTTTGTCAATTAAATATTATAGGCCTCATTTGTAACAAAGACCATTCTCCTTTGCTGTGGTTTAATAAACTATTGTTTTATTTAATGCATCTGAATTGAGTTCAGGTCAAAAAGAAGAAAAATGTGTCAAATAGCAGCAAAGCCAACTGTTGAGAAACACAAAAAAGATACTCTAACTCCATCAATAACGATATATTAGATAGTATGCATCACATGAAATGATAGGAATTTTAATGAGTAAAAATAATGTAGTTGGCTTGAATGTGGGAGGAAGCCGACTCCAATACTGCTAAAGGAAGCAAGCTCTCTCCTGGGAATTTATGTCACTATAGGAAAAAAGTTAAAAATGAGCACTTAGGGACTTCAGAATAAAGCACATGGTAAGTATTTCAACATGTTTCTGGTGCTAAAATATGAGACAGCAATGAGCTGATAGAGTAAATAGCTACATTAGTTATACAGAAATAAAAAGAATAAATTGAATGTACAACAGCTGATTTGGACATATTTCCACAAAGTGAGCTTACATTGAATTTATATACTATGATCTCAGCTTTGTGAAATCAAGGTATCAACAGGTACATGTCAGTGTGAGGTATGGTGGACATGAAAAGTATCTGTGTTATAGATTACAGAAAAACAGATATCTATGTCAATAATACAAAGATCATTTTCTGTAGATATATAGGCAAACCATATATATATATATATATATAATATGCTATGTACGGATAGTGCAACACATGAATTTATAAGCACAACTTTATAAATTACTGTGGTTACAGATGAAATAAAGTATGTATGCAAAGGAGAAAATCTGTACAGTGAAAAAAAGGAAACACGGTGCCCCATGAAAATAAGACCTATTGAAGGTTTTCTGTTTTGCCTTTAATTTCTTTTGTGTTTTTATATTGGCATTGAAGTATGGGGAGTTGAACTCAGGGTGTCACACATGTTAGGCAAATATTCTATGCAGTTTTATGTAATTCTTACCTGGTTACATTTGTCTGTTTGTGAGTATGCACGCATACAGTTGTGCACCTGTATATCTGTATTATGTGAAGTTGAAAGAAAGATAAAACTATTGGTGGTTATTTCCTATGGTTACTAAATTATTTATGATAAAAAATTTACATCATTTTATGTCATTTCAATCATGCCAAGTTGTAATAATTCCGTTTCTATACAGCCAAATATTATCTCATTTACTTCAAAATTGAGAACAAGATATCTTGAAAATTGACTCCTTTGATGACACTAATATTTATATGACATTCATATCTTTGCTGTTTTCAAGAAAGTGGCAGACTATAGCTGCTTTATAGATTAATATATTAAACAGGTTTGTACTTTTTACACTTGCAAAGAGAGATTTTGAGACACATTTGGAATTTATAAAAATCCTACTTTGGTCTCATAAAAATATTTTTTTATTATTTAAATACTTCTAGAAACAAGCAAGTGCAGTGGTTAAGCTCACCCTCATAACTGATAAACAACTGGCTATTCCCCCACACACACATTAGAGCTTGTATTAGCCCATTCAAGTAACTACATTTTATGTTAACCCTTCATTCATTAACAGCATTAAAATCATGAGCAATAGACTTCTGAAACTTACACTAAGCTTATTTCTCAAGAACTACATCATATATTACAGCAACTGTATTAGATACCATCTTTTGTTATGTATTTGGTACAGGGTCTCACTATGCAGCTCAGATCATAGTGATCCTCCTGTTTTCAGCCTTCCCAGCTCTGGGATTACAGGTGTGCACCACCGTGCCTGTCTCAGTGGCTGGCTCAGCGTGCCTAGAGGTAGGGTCTGTACAGCACGCAGTGCCAAGATGAAGCCCTGGTCCCTTTACTTGCCTATGCAGGCACTTAGTTCACTGAGCTATCTTGCTAAATCTGCACTATCATCTTAGTTTGCTCTTCTCAAATATTTTTAGAATGGCATTTACTGTCTTTGGTATTCCTATCGAAGGGACTATAATAGGAAAGTGGTAGGATCCTTCTCATTTACATAGAACAAAGGATAAGAAACACTGGTCACAACTGATACAGCAAGTGACAATATATTTTAGAAATGGGAATAACAAACATGGTGTCAAGCATAACAATAAATTTGGAAAATTGAAGTGCAATTCTCATAATGCCAAAAGACAGGCAATACAGAACTAGAAATGAAATGCCAAGATGAGACAATAGGAAAGGGAAAGCATGTGGCCGCTCTGAAAGTTATAAATAATTGTCCAAACTAGAGCTGATATCTGAAAATGGCCTCCATATTTAGAGAACAATAAGAAACTGTTCCTCATTTATGACCAAAGAAAGACAATTCAGAGACAAATTTGCAAAACTCTAGTCTATTATTGGTGCATAAGCTTCTTTTTAGAAATATTTTGTCCTTCTTGACCTTCCTTTGGAGACATAATATCCTTGCATTTAGAATATATAGACTGTCATGTTCTTAGGGACAAAGTTTTCAGGCAAGCAGAGAAGCTACTACCTGGCGTGGAGTTAGACATAGATTTTTTTAAAAATAAATTTCCAACCTTAATTGTCTGCATAATATCAATGTGAATAGTAAGTTCAATTAAAAGAAAATCCATGAAAGTTGAAATCCTCTCAAGGAAAAAAAATACAGCCTGAAATATGCAAAACACAAGAACTGCCATAATACCATTGAAAAGATATTTCGACATCTAATGCTCCTCCAAAGTACCAACTTTGGGACAAGGGGTGTGCTGCTTCAATGGCTGTTACTATGAAATCTGGGGAGCTGACTCTGGTGCATGGTATACCGTGTACATGGTATTCTAGACAAGTACTTGTACTTACCATTCCAAAGGAAAGAAGAGAAAGGCAAAGGCTGTGTGGTATATGCCTTTTAGAAAAGAACAGAATTTACAGATTGGGAAGGAATGGAAACACATCAGTGCTTCCATTCCCTAATTACTGTATATTCAGTTCCATTCTAAGGAAATATATTCAAGAAGAATGAAAAAAAAAACTGGCTAAACATTTTCATCAATAATTTAAATGGTTTCATTCCAAAGGGATGAGGAACATTTACATTATTTAAAGTGGAAACAAGGAAAGCATAATTCTACTTTGGAGAAAAGTTCTCTACAAGAAGGACTCATTTTTTTTAGGAAAACACAGCACTGTCATAATCTAGTCGTATGATAGTATCTGTCATGATTTGTGTCTAGTTGCACCCCAAAAGCCTCGTGCAGTGGTGGGGCAGCCTCTAGAGTTTCTGGTTAATTCTTGGATCAGTGCTGCAGGATTATGGGTGGGAGTGCTATACTGGCCCTGCATGCAGCATAAGAGAGGGAGAGAGGTTTGCTTGCTCCACAGCTGCTTCTTCCTTTGCTCTTGCTGTTTCTCATGAAAGGCTGCCCTCTGTCATCTGCCACTCTGCCTTGGAGCCAGCTAAGTATGAACTGAAGCCTCCACTAGCTTTTGGCTAACTAATCCTTTCCTTTCTTAATTTTGAGTGTTGGATATTTTGTCCCAGCAACAGGAGACAGTATCCATCATCAAATGTCACTAAACTGAAAAGTCTAGAAGAAATCAAAGTGATTATAATCAAATTGTTGAATTGCCAATGAAATTATTACACTGCCAAATAATGGTAATATTTTCATTTTCTGTAGGCAAATGTTGGCATTATTGACAGCCTCAGTGGCTGCCCTGTAATCTTGAAATACTAACAATATTTTTAAATCTGGATTTTATTTTATTTTTCTTCCTATCTTGAAAGGAATTCTAGAAGAAATTTTTTTGTAATTATTAGACACTAGAATTCTAAATTAATAAAGGAGTCTTCTGATTTAAATGATAAACAGCTAAGAAATCATTTGAATTATTTTATCCTAATAGGGTTTGATTTTGCTCCACCAAATTCTTTGTCAAGAAGTGTTTCATGACCATAAACGCAGGCAGTGCTGTAGAAATCACCCTTGACTATAAACTGCTCTGTTCATCTGAATTCCAGAATGTGCACGGTATGTACTGAACAAGTTGTCCCCCGATCAAGTTGTCACACACTGATGTAATTTATAGATACGGGCTGACTAGGAGGTGTCTAACTTCCACTGAGGCAGCATCAGTCCTCACTCTACCCTCCTCTCTGCTCCACATCACCAGTTCGCCCCTCGGCTCCAAGTCTCGCCTAGTTTTCTGTTATCTTTCTTGTCAGTCATCTGAGATTCTAATTTCAAACCTATTCAGCATGGTTTGATGATATTTCAAGTCAAACGTGTCCTTTTAACACCAATTTTTTCCTCATTTTCCTTCTCCACAGTTTTGCCTTAGCAGAAGCTTGACATTCCTTATATATCAGTAGAGGTCTTTCTTGGGCCCTCCAGTTATAAAGAGCCCACATTATCTCTTCTGGTTTCTGATTTTTCAGTACAAGGTACGAATCTCACAGGTCCTGCTATATGGAGTGACTTCTCATTGAAAATACTCTTAGGATCATGGAAAGAACATAGACGTACTTGAGTCATGTAACTTCTTTAAGACCTGATGTACTAATTTTTTAAAAAGTAGAAAAATACCTAAATTCTAGTCTTCCACAACTTATGTGTACAGATGTAGTCATGCTAATAAAGACTAATAGCAGGCCATTTAAATTTTGCAGCTGTTACAATAGAGTATTTTCCTATTTACCAAATTATCTTAAAATCCTCAGAGAATGTGTTGCACATATGCTTGTGCAAGATTATACTCCTAGAAAGGGTCACAGTCCTGCTGCATTCTGGTTCAGCTATGTGATTAGATAGGAAATTTACTATAAAGAAATTTAGAATCAGCAGATTTGGTGTGGGATGTAGGACTTGTAGTTCTGCTTGTAAAAGGCTTATGGTCCACACCAACTCTTCTGGCTCATGGACCAGATTGGAGCTTTTCTCTCTGATGTTATGATGTTATCACCATGACTTTAAGCCTCTGGATGATGCATTGGTGAGTCTTTGAATCAGAATCTTTGATTCTGTCAAAGAAGTTTAGGCAGTTGTTCTCTGTCTTTCCATTCATTTCCCTGAAGAATACAACCTTTATTATAGTAAGCTTTCTCTGTTCCCGTTGAACATGGGGTGAGCTAAAGTATACATTTACTAAATCAGAAAATCCCCATTTGAAAATTCATGGTTTGTATTGGTGGTGGTGTCACAACCACTTGGTGTGACACCTTTTTTATAATTGGAAATATTTTCTCCCAAGAGAGTTCTTAGTCTCTACAGAAATTATATTTTGTGAGGTCTTCTTAGTAAGTGGGACATTAAAATCAAAATGCTGCATTAATGGAGTTAAAATTCTAGAAGGGGAACTAGAACCAAACATCTGTTATGTTTTCTTTTTACATTAGCTAGGAAACAAGATTCTGCAACAGGTTCTGGTTGTACATGTCTATGCCCTTAATGTTAAAATCACCACTGTCACAAACTTGATTTTCTCCAGCAAGAACAAGACAGTTCAACTATCTTGGATTCTAGCCATGACTATTGTCTAAGAGTTCTCTGATTCTGAATACATAGTTTATCCTCCTAATTATGAACCAACCCAACTATAAATTATATTACTGGACAATATTAATTTTTTCCAACATTATTTTGCTAAGTCATTATGATTTTATCCCCCTTTCTAAATCTGTAAAACTAAGAACCTTTTGCTGAATTTCTTTTTTTTTTTTTTCCTTTTGCTGAATTTCTAATGAATTTATAAAACTGTATATTTGCCATACACTTTGCACTTGTCTACAGTAATCACGTTATAAAACCTAGTGGTGTCCCATTAAAGAAACTTACCTTTTGGTATTTACTATTATACTCATTCTTCACCAGTCTCTAACACCTCTTTTAATCATACTTTATAATTTTTCATCACATATGATGTATCAACTCCACAATTTCAAGCTTATTCTACTTTTAGACCTGACAAAGCAACACATTTTCCTCTTTGGATTTATTAAACTTCAACCAAAACTAGCTTCTAATTCTGTCTATGCATTAATTTATTTTTAGCTACTTGTATCTTCCCTAACAAATTATATTTAGGGTTGGTTTGCCATCCCCATGTGCTATTTACTGTGCGTCCATAATTTTTTTTTTGTTTCTATTGAAAGCTACTCACCAGTCCCTCTTCATGCATTATCATTTACTTCTCCATAACTTTCCCTAGCTACAAATCAGAGCTAGAGCTGGAGAGAATTTCAACACCATGCGCCTCTCCTAGCACAAAGATTTGTGTTTGGCAAGCAGAGTAGCAGTCTACAAATAGCACCCTTCCATTCAAAGGTTCCACTCATTTTATAATGATAATAACACTAGTGTCCACAGCATTCTCTACAGACACAGTTATGTAGTTCTTACTAAACATAAACACTTTTCTTTTCAGTACATCTGGAAAAATAACTCAGTGAAGTGGTTCTCACCAGCCTGAGACTAAAGTATTTCAAAGCAGAGACTCCATGCTTCACTAAAAATCCTTTAATAATTAATGTCTTACTGAACCTTTCTTCCTGAGCTATAATTCCTCTACTTTTTTTTTACTCATTCTTGACACGTTTTCCCTCACATTCTCTTAAGATTCTCCTATGATGAAATTTGCTACTTTAATTTGCACTTTCATTCTTGAAATATAAATAAAAATCATTCATTTTCTCATTTCATAGTTTACTGTGAACTCCTTTATATTTCTCTTAAAGCTCACTACCTAATGCCACTGTTAATACCACTCTAGACTGTACTTCCACATAAAGTGCGTGTCATTGCCTGATAAGCACTTGGTGCTGCCTTCATAAGTCTGTGTCCTGTAACTCTCTTCCATGAAGAGTTACACCACATGGAAGGATGAGAAAGGTGCCCAAGTGAACAATCTACAATTTTACATTGTGACCAAATATAGCAGGAGAAAAAAGAGCTCAGTGGTGCCCTAGAATTTCCAACATTCGTAAATCTTGACACCCTTTTTAAAGAGGAAACAAATTACTTTCCATATTTCCCTGTCTTCATTAATTGCAAAACTTCCTCTTCCAAACTTCTTGTATGCATTCTTTTGACATATTCTATCTCTTGCTCAAGTTGATCACATGAAGTCTTATTTTGATTATGAGAAGTCTGCAAAGTAGTTAAGAGAGATGTAAGATCAGGTCAGCTTTGAGAAAGACTCTAATTCTGCTTGTATCATTCAGCCAAACTACAGTTCCTACTGCTCTAAACAGCATCCCAATAGTAGCATCATACACTCCTACAAATTTACTGGAGTTTCTATTTCTTTCTACAAACTAACTTTGATTCCTTTTCTGTTTCTAAATACTGATTCTTCTGACGAACACGACGGACTCAATTGCTGAATGGTTGAACATCAACAATGCCAGATATCTGAGCATACTAAAGTGCTTGCTTAGGCAAAGCACAGTGGCTGGGGTTCGATTTCCTGCATGCAGTGTGGGCTCCACCCCTGGAGCACACTGAGGGAGGCATTCAGCATTTAGGAGGCTGAAAACAGGAGGATCACTATGAGTCTGATCTATGTAGCGTGAACCTGAAGAGCCTGTAGACCCTGTACCAAGCACATTAAAAAAAGAAGAAAAAGAAATCAGTAAGTTTTCTTAGCACTCATTCACACATAAACCCTTTATGGATGGTTACTATTCATCTATTATATGTTTCCTTCTGGATGTTAATTAATAAATTATCAGAAGAAAATTCTATTAATTTTAAATCTGAGATTTAGGGTCCACAGGTCATTGATGCAGCTCCCATCAGGATTTCTGGCATAATATGTGCATTTAATGGTTTTACCAAATAAAACTTTGGAAGATTCAAAGATAAAAATAAGTGTACAAAGAGTAAAAGATTACATTTCAATGGCAAAACCAACTGTGGAGTTCAGTCTCTGGGATCATCACTAGTTCTTGTTATTTTATGGGTTAGTCCTTTCCCCTGTGCCACTGACATTGTATTCCAAACAAAGCTGCAAGTGAAAAAAACTGAAAAAAGCATGAAGAGTGCTAATATCATAGATGCAACCTGACAGGCTCCAATCTGTTCTGGGATGGTCCTGGTGACGACTCACCATCCAACCTCCTTGACATTTGGAAACGGACAATGTTGAGAACCACTGCTCCATACAGTGTTCAAATCCAATGTGCAGAAAGACCACTTGGCACTTGACCAATGAATAAGCTGCTACAGTTTTTTGTATGTAAATGTTGCCATTCCTACAATACACATACACACAAAAATCCTTAAAGACTCTTAAGACTAAATGCTACTCATGAAAATCAGGCCTTATAAATGAGGGCATAGAAAAGTTCAAAAAAGAACAGTGGAGAACAAAAATCTTCACACTCCAAAAAAGCACAAGACAATAGTGATGAATCCATCCACAAAGGAGATGTAAGAATTATCAAAAATCTCTGCTTAAACTAGTACAGACTGACTGAAAATATTTAAGAAAAATTACCAAGAAAAAACTGTCCTGGTGACTTTCTCATTACTGAACCAAACTCATGCAACATATCCAATTTAAAGGAAGAAAAGTGTATTTTCACTTGCAGTTTGTAGAAGTCTGAGTGCCTAGATGCCTGGCACCAAGGCAGGGTGGCATGGCAGAGGGGTGTCACAGAGGAAACATAGTCCATAATAAGCAGGCGGAAGGCAGAAAAGTCTGCCTTCCCTATGTCCCTTTATATTGCATCCACGCTATAAGCATATTGATTGATGCCACCTATATCCAGGGTCTTCCGGTATCCACACTAATTCCAGTAAGTGGATTAATTTACTACCACAAACCCTTTATCCCAGTATTACTTGCCCCAGATTGTGCCACTACTAAAAAAAAAATAAAATAAAAATAAAAAAATAAAAAAATAAAAAAAAAGCATCAATTATAAGTAAATGAAGATTTAGAGGGACATTCTGGCATAAGACAATATTCTGCCCCTGGCACTGAAAAGACTCATATCCACCCCTTATGTAAAAGGCATTCAGCTCATCTCTAAGAGTTGCTGAAGTCCTAACATTTTCACCATTTCTGAGAAGTCCAAGCACAAAGTCTCATATGAGATTTAAGGCAAACTCTTAGGGATGTGCCCAGTACAATGTAAAGGTAAGCACTTCCCACACTGAATAGCACAAGAAAAAAACTTCCATTACGAAAGATACAAATAAATGGATAAAAATAGGATGCAAGCAAGAACAAACTCCAGCCAAGCAAAATTAAGTTCCATAATTCTACGTCCAAGGTCTGAGGTAACCTATGACAAGATGTAAATTTCCAAAGGCTTGGATGCTTACAGCTCTCACAGATTCTGCCAGGGCCATTTTCCTCATTTCTACTAGCTTTCTTCAATTGATCTACATCCCCTGCATCTCCAAACGTCTGGTCTCCATGCTCCTTTGATTTTACACTCCCAGATTCACACACTGTACTCTCAGGGATACACTGACGGGTGTCCCAGGCCTTCTTCTGAAATCTGGACAGAAGCCTTCCTGACACCTCATTTATTACACTCTGCATGCACCCAAAACAGCACCACATTGAAGATGCCAAAGTCTGTTGCTACAGGAAGCAGTAGCGAGGTTTCCTTTGCTGCTGGTATTGGGGTTGAATGTCTGGGTTGCTGAGGAACCTTCCTTTCTTCTAAAGGAAGAAATTGTGTAAGCTTGCACTATTCTGGAACATGGTGTTCTGGGTTTTCTTCTCAGAGCAAAGTATTTCGCCTTTTTAATTCTGAGGATGAAAAGGGAGAATTCTGCTGTTATTCTGATGTCTCCAGGATAACTTTTCTATTACCCTTTTCCTTTTCAGCAAGAAAGTTCTTTGTCATAACTGGCAGGTTGCAATTATAGGAATTTCCTTTCTGTTCTGACTCAAAACAGTTTAAATCTTTCAACTGAACTTTGGCTCTTGAATTTCAACATATATCTGGCTAGGAAACCCTAACAGAAGCTATTTGACTGTGTCAACTTTAGACTGCCTTGCAATTTCTTCTGTAAGATTAACTAGTGTATCAGCCTTAATCTTAGTCTCAAGCAAAATGCATGAACATGAGCAAAATGCAAACAAATTTTCTGCCAAAACAGAATGCACATGGTCTGGAGTCCAACAGCCAATGTAGTCTTTCTGGACTTTACCACCTGAATTTTCATCAGTTTTCTGGTCTCCTGAGCTTTGGTCAGAATCTCCCATCAAGTTCAGCTTCCAGTATTCCAGGACTGCTTATTCAGTCAACATCTCTAAATCTTTGCAAACTGGTCTCACAAGCAGTTCTAAAACCTTTGAATAACATAGCCAGCCATGATTCTATTTCTAGTTCCAAAATGTGGTTTAACTGTTGTCACAGCTAAGGCAAAATATATCCAATACCCACAAATTAAAGTAGAAGAAAATCTTATTGCAGCTTACACTGATTAGTGGCTTCAGTTCATAGTTGGCTGGGTTCATAGGAGGGTGGCCTGGTAGAGGTGTATCCCAGAAGAGAAATAGTCCATGACAATCAAGAAGAGAAAGAAAAGCAGCAAGCATCTACACAAGACGGCTTTCCTCTCTCCTTTTACATTGCATCTGTCATGTTGATCAGTAGCACCCAGATGCAGGAATTTCCATCTCCACACCTAGCACTATGCTAATTTCAATCAGCAGACTGACTGAGTAACACACACCCTTAATTGCTATATTGCTCACCTATGTCCAGACAACTCTAAAGAGCATCACCCACGAGCTCACGGGGCTTTTCTGGAGCATCTAGGTGTAGGCCATAACAGTATTTATGTCTAACTGGAAATTTAAAAATAATATTGTTTGTTGCAATCTTACATAATAATAATACTAATCAAAAACAATAACAAAAACATTAAAAAATTTTAAATCAACGCAGTTCATACATCTCTAGCATAACTAAAATAAAATAATGGTTTCCTACAAAGAACAATCCAACACCAGATGGCTTTATATGTGAAGTTGTCAAAAAACCTAAAAAGAAGAAATGATTGTGTGTGTAAAACCTACTTGAAAAAGGTTAAACAAGGAAATACTTAACAGTTTAGCATAACTCTGATATCAAAAATTAGGATGAGTAATACTAAAGAAAATTAAGGAATAATGGAGCTGGGAAATATCTCAGTAGAATAAGCGCTTCCCTGGCAAGTGCAAGGGCTTGAGTTCAATCCTCAGTTCCATAAAAAAAAGGAATAACATTTACCAAAACATGGTGAGCAAAAACTATGGCTCTATGGAATTCATTCTAATAGTACAAGATAAACATCTTATTAGAAAACAAGTAAGTGATTTAAAAATTGTCAAAGGGTTTGAGCAGGTATTTTTCAAATGAAGACATAAAAATGGCAAATAGGCTTAGAGGGAAAAAAAAAAAACCTCAGAATCACTCACCATTAGAGAAATACAAATTACAACAACAATGAAATATAATCTCATACCTGTTATGACAGTTTCTAAAGCAATGAAATTTAGCAGGCTGAAGAAAACATGGATGGTAATTCTCTGACACTGTTAAAAGAGTGTAAACTCTTAAAATCTCTATGAGAAAAGGAATGGCAATTCCTAAAAAAATTAACATTAGGACTTCCAGTGACTCAGGAATCCTTGTGGGCGTATCTGAAAAAAAAAACAGCAAAAAGGTAGAGTCCCTGAAAATGGGAAAGAGATCTGGAGAAGCAGAGAGATAAGAGAGTGAGGATAGGAAGGAAAAAAAAAAGTGACTAATGTATTATATGTATAGGTACCAGTTTCCCGAGAAGAATATAATTATCAGGTATCGCAAATATATACTAATAATTGTTTCAAATGCTGTATAATTGAATAATAATATAGAAAATTTAAAAAAAATCAAAACCCAGAGAAAAAGTATTTGAATGGACTGTATAATACAGGCTAATTGATAAAATTGACATAATTGTACTACAGATTTAATTCTGAGACTCCAAAAGACAGATTTTAAACATAAATATAGTATCATAAATGTATATTCAAAAAGAGTGGCCTATCATTTTTTCTGGAGTCAGAATTTATTTTACTTATTTTGAGGGTATTTGTGTTCTTATTACATTCTAAAATGATTTATTTTTTTCTATAAAATATCACCACCTTAAAAAGTATTTTCCCAGCCATATTTTTGTAATGTTATTCAGAATACCAAGATAAAAAATCAACCTGAGCACTCATGAAAAGAATAAGGAAAATTTGGAGTATATGCACTATAGGAATTCAAACATCCTTAGAAAGATTAGAATTTTGTCATTTGGGAAAATGTGGATAATTCTAGAAAACATTATATTAATGGAAAGAAGATGGTACACAAAGATAAATGCCACATGATCTCATCCCAGATGTGGAAGGTAAACCACGTTTAATTCATAGAAGTAAGGAGCTGAAGATTGGTTATCTCAGTCAGGGAAGAGAAAGAAGAGGAAAAGACAATATGTATATACTGCTGCTATAGACAGGATGAATAAGTTAGAGACCTACTGTATGCCAGAATGATTATAATTATGGTTGAAATATTATATATAGTTACATATATATAAAACAATAATTAACAGTAAAGTTCAAATAAATTACCATAAAAATGTCATTTAGAAGAGAGTTACTGGAGAACTCTATGCAGGAAGACATAATAAGATGAAAATGTTAATTCACTTAATTTGAACAATGCGTTGTATAAATGTCCCTTAGTATGACACTGTATCCCATGACTAAGTACAATTATTACATGTTAGTCAAAAATTTAAATGTATTTGAAATAAAATGAAAACAATTTTCTAAATCTTAAGAGAGATGATGGGTATGCTAACTAGCATAATTTAATCACTGGATGATATATTAAAACACTTGCTTCATAAATGTGACACAATTAATATTTATCAGATGAGAATAATATAAAAAAAGTTAATATTGATACACTTCACCTCATCGATAGCATCGGTAAAAATAATCATCTGAGTAGCTGCAGAAAACAGTAGCTCTCAAATTTGATGGACACACTCAGCAACTAATCCTCAGAAAACATTCTTCAGTCTTATTCACATTAAAAACACTTGCATTTTGACAGGAGTCATAAAGGAAATCAAATGCTCATTATCATTTGGAAGATATTACTTACATTACATAGTTCATTTTTCTTTTTTAGGGTAATCAAATGTAACTAAAACTGTTACATATGATTCAGAACTTCACTAATCAAGATGATGCAAATACAGCAGTGGTTGTTATATTACGTATTGCTGTCTTCCGATCATTGTTCAGATTACCAGATATAAGCATGCAAAATTGGTCAAAAATGTTTTAAATGAAGACAAAATATTAAGCATTAAAAGTAAGTAAAATCTGGGCCAGGGAGATAGCTCAGTGGAATAAGCACCTGCACAGCAAGTGCAGGGTCCTGAGTTCAATCCCTAGTACTGCAATAAATAAATAAATAAATAAACATAAAGAAAATCTGACAGATACAATGGATATTGTGAAAAGGAAAGAAACTTCTAGAAGGGAAGGAACACCTGGGATGAAGGAAAGAAGAAAAGACAGAAAGAAGGAAGGGGAAAAAATATAGGTATATGCACATAATTGGTATAATTGAACTGCTGATTTCTACTGGTCTATCAAAAGGTACAATATATATTTTTTTCCAATGAAGAGAATATAAAACTGATATTAAGAAATCTCATTAAATCATCAATAAAAGACATGAAAAGCACAAAGCAACAATTCTTAGTAAATTAAAATTTAAGACAATAACAAATTTTGGGAATGATATGAAGCAGAAAGTACTATACAAAATGAGACTGTAAATTAGAACAGATACTTGAATAATGTTTGTTAATTTTGTATAATTTTCAATGTAGTCTATATTCAGTATGTAAGTATTTAGTCAAGAGAACTGTAAAAATGTACTTAGAATATTATCATGTGAGTATTATTCATAAGAAGCTTAATCAGAATGTAATGTAAATATTGGCTGACATAGTAATGAAGAGCTATACGATGTTATAATGGTACTACTGAATATTATCCAGCAATGAAAGGAACAAGCCACCAATACATGCATTATGAGTGATGAATATGAATAATATTCACAGTATTTTTTTCACAAGAAATTAAAAAATAGCAGAATATAGACAAAACTAAAGTAGTTCACATTCCAAGTCAGAAAATGTTTTCCCTGGGGAAACAGGGAGTAGGAGTTTTCTGGAAGGTGCAATGAAAAAAACTGAAAAGATAATACCGTATTTTGTCTTGTAGGGTAGTTTCCTAAGATACATAACTGGTAAACATTTTCAGACTGAATACTTAAGTTGTATGTTTTAATGTGTATAAAATACAATTAAAAGTGACTTATTATTACATAATGCATATATAATTGCAAAATTATTTAAAATACATGTACATATATGGAGAGAGACAGCCTTTACCAAGCTTGCTCGGAGTGAATTTCCAAATCCATTAAGCTTTGAATTAGTTTGTTTTCTGAGTATGACATAATTCAGCTGAAATTAACAATGTTACCAAAAATCTCCAACTGACATGTATGTGTATACAGATAGGATTCACAGATAAAATGCTGAAGCTTAATCAAAATATAAAGTAATTTAATACAGCCACTAAATCAAATGCAAAATGTGTGAAACTCATAGATATTCATTGTAAAATGAGGTTAAGCTAGGAATCTAGCTTCACTGTGATTCCAAAAACAAAAATCCCCTTTGCTCCCCCAAAAAACACCTACAAGTCAGTCTTTTTAAATTTCAAAAAGATACTGCCAAATAGAACACAGTCAGTCATCCAAAATATCACACATCTTGACCAAGTAGGTTTCATCCCAAGGATGTGAAGATGATTCAACAAGTGCAAATTAATTAATGTAACACACCATACAAATAAAACAAGATAAAAAATAACGTGAACATGTATCAGTGCATGCAGAGAAAGCTTTCAATAATTTCTACATCATTCATAATAAAAAAAACACTAAAGGAAACAGATATAGAATGGCCATTTCTCAATCTGATAGTCATTTACAACAAAACAATGGACATCATATTAAATTTGGAAATTTGGAAATTTGGGCTGGGGATATAGCTCAGCAGTACAACCCCTGCTTTCCAAGCACAATGTCCTGAGTTTTATTCCTGGTAATAAATAAACAAACAAACAAACTGAAAAGCTGCAAACTTCCTTCTAAAAATCAAGAAAAAGACAAAGATGTTCAGTATCACCACTCCTGTCTAATATAGTATTAAAAATATTACCTAGAGCAGTCAGAGAGAGAAAGATACTTATAGAGAAGTAATACCTCAAATTATCATTATTTAACAGTGCCATGGTCCTTCTTATAGATGTTTCTACAATTTCCAGTAAAATACTACTTAAAGAATAACCAAATCCTGCTATGTTTAGGATCTGTGGACCAGAATAGAGGATACTAAATAGACTAGTCTATTACTCATCATTCCACAAATATCAAAAAATCATTAATATTTTGCACCAATGGAAAACTGTATGAATTAAATTGCTTAAGTGATGAAAGTTAATAAGAGAATAAGGAGAAAGAAGCCCTTTGTGGTTATGCTTCACTGTGTAATTTGATTGGCTGGGAAATCACCTAGCACACAACCTTTGGAGTGTGTCTGAGTGGGTCATGCCCTTGGGTCATGGTCATGGCCCTGGGTGTTGTAACTAGTCTCTTCCTCCTCCTTCCTCTGTGACTCTGCTTCCTTCTCTGCTTCTTGGCTGTGCTGAACTAGGCAGCTTCAAGCCACCAGGCCCTTGCTGTGGATGCTGCTGCTTGAAAACCGGGTGACTGTGGACATTAACTCTGAAATTGAGAGCAAATTTACACTTTTCCTCCATAATTTCTGAGTATCAGACCCAGGAAGAAAATGTTGATTATTGCAATGTGGATATTATTTTTCTTGAATAGTGTTCCAAGTAGGTCCTTCAACACAGAATAAATTAATGTAATATGCAGATTTATCAACATTGTCCCTTATTTATGTGGGATTAACATCTTAACTGGCTAACAACTGTGAAATTGGCAGTGGGCTTTTCATATATTCTGTTTATAAAAAGAGGTCCCTTCTACTCTTCATTGTGTCTTAACAGAATGTTAGATTTAATCATTATTTTAAAAATATATCAAGATATTATGCATTCTTGAGTCAAAAACTACTTGTTCACACTGTCAACTTTAATATTCTCAAATGTGGTTTGCAAGTAGTTTCAGATTTTGGCACCTGTACCAATGTAAATAAATTAAGATGGCACTTGTACACTGCATTCATAAAGTATAATAGGTTTTGTGTAGGTAGAATTATATAGAAGAAAATAAGATATTTTAATATTTGAGTGGATGAGTGAATTATTCACTCTTAATTAAATCAAATTTTGCTAATTTGTTCCCTTCATAATAAAAATTTAATTGACATAAATAAATTATTATGAATGGCCCCTATATTTTCTGGACATATCACCATTTGTAAAGAAAGACAAAATACATATGTTCACATAACCCAAATTGAGCTTTTTAAAATCTACCCACGAATGCAAAGCATAGATTTCTGGACTTATGAAATATTCAGTGAGTTTCATGTAAAAATAGAAGGACATTTGGGCTCTATGAATAACTAAGAAGGTACACAACACACGAGAAATTTGTCAGTTTACTAATTCTTGCTGTCAATCAGACAAGCTTGAGCACGCAGGCACTGGGTAGCATCAAATAATTAAAACATGCACCCTATTCCTGAAAAATATCTAGTGCAATTTTTCATTTGTAGACTGTAATATGAAGAAAGGTTAGAATATGAAGGAAGGTCATATGTTGAACTCAATCTGAAGAACAAATGTAAAGGGAGGAGCATTACCTTATACGTGAAGCATACAAGGAAGGAAGACACTGCAAGGAAGAAGGGAATAAAATACTGCAGCTAATAGCTGAAGTGCTTACTATATGCCAAGCTATTTGTAAACCAATTTACATTTATTAACCTCATTTAAACCTCACAAGATCTGTGTTGAGACGAATGTTTATTGTCCTAATTTTACAAATAAAGAGACTGAGACCCCTTGGGCTGGGTCACATAAGAGAGTCAGGATTTTCATTACAATTCAACCTCTAGTTCAGGAAGTAAGTCTGGGTAGATTTTTTTAAGCCTGACAAGATGGAAATGAAATGTAAATCAAATTTGTGCTAATAAATATTGATTTCTCCTACAAGTCATGAGAGGTATTGGAGATTCTTGGACTTGGGTGTAACATAAAGTGATATTTTAGAAAGACTTACTTGATGACGCTGTCTGAAGAGAGATAGAGTGTTCCTGTACTCAAGGAAACAAGGATTAACTGAAGAGAAAGATGGAGTGAACACAAGGAGGCAGAACACTAAAATTACAAGCATCTGAGATGTCAGGGTAGCAAACAAGAACCGTTGGGAGTTGGAAAGCAGAAATATTTTAAAGAGAAAACTGTTAGTTATTCTTCATTACTGCTTTCCTGGTAAGATAAGTTTGAGACTTAGGAAGGAAGCTCATGGTCTCATCAGAGGCAATTATAATACTGAGAACTTGACTTCTTTTGAAAGTATAAAACTTCTTAATAATGCTCCTTTATTTTCATGACTTTGTCAAGTATTATAGACATTCTGTCTTCAAAGAACTCTCATTTTAGAGGAAAGAACACTTTAACAGTAAAGTGTGCCCCTTTCTAATCTAATAAATTAAAAGAAAAATGGAAACTAATATTTTATTGAATTTCTCAAATTTCATTTGCTAGCATTTTTGTCCTTGAAGAAGTGCCAATGCAAGGTTTTTTCAAAATAATAAAATAGAAGCTTTGAAAGTAAGATAGGATGCAGAATAAATGAATAGGTCATGCAGTAGAATTCATCACTGTTAAAGGAGTACTCGCTAAAGGGAAAAGGTAAGCTAGTCTACTCCTTGCATTCTGATATTATGTAAATGCAATCTTCTTGGGTCTTACAATTTTTCTCTCTATTATAATAAAAACTATGGGTAGATCGTGAGCCTATGGCAATGAGAAGTTGTGAGTTCTTCATTAACTATAAGATTATAATTTCACTAGATACTAAACAATTAAAAAAAATAAACTTCAAATGCCCAGAAATCCACTCTTCCCAGAAAATAAATTAAAATATTGCTATAGATAGATTGAATGAAGATTCAGAAATGTATTTATTATATTTTCAAAGCAATATTTTATAATTAGACTTTTGTAATTCAACTTACTTTAATAGATGATATATTTAAGATATTCATTAATATAAGATATAAAATGTAAATACGATCCTCATCTCTATGCTTATAGACCAAGTTATTTATATCACTTATAATAATACCCATTCTTTCAAAAGTTTTTTGTGTATGTGCATATATGTGTGTGTATAAGCGTATCTATGCACACAAGCATATATGTAAATGAATATACTAAAAAATTATATAGATGTTTATGCCATATTTAGAAAAAAATATTTTTGTACTTGACACTAAAACTTGGGTATTTTTTCCCATCTCTGACTCCTTACTCTTTATTTCATTTATTAGGGTTGGAGCACTGTCCATTGCAATAATATACCTTCAATAGTTTAATCCTCATACAATTTGGTATTTTAGATTATTTGGTTACAGTTATGCTAAGCAAAAATATTTGTGTGAACCCTGGAAAAAGTATGGCTGGGTCAAGGTGCATCTATGATTTAATAATTTTAATGATTTCAAAATCATCCTATATTTATACTGTAATACTTTACTAAAAGTCAACACATGAGAATGTCATTTTGCTGCTCATAACTATACTAATAGTGTATCCTTATAGCTGTTAATCAATGCAACAAACAGAAACTGTATCAGTTTAATTTGAATTTCTATTAATACTTCACATTAGACACTATTTTGTATGTATAAAATCATATTATCATCTTCTAACATTTACCTTTTTGTCTAGTTTCAACTGTGTTCCTTTTATTTTCATTTTTTCTAATACCGTGGATGGAGCCCAGGAAATTTTTTGGCATTTTCTACTTTGAAATAGATTCTCACCAGGTCACCAAATTGCCCAGACTGGGCTGGAAATTTCAATTACTATATCTCATCCTCCCAGAGTGGTAGGATTATAGGCATGCACCAGCATACCAATTTTGCCTTATACTTGATTCACTGAAAATCTTAGTAATATTAACATTTCTCTGTGATGTGAGTTCCAAATATTTTTCCCTATCCTTGCCATTCATTTTGTTTTTATTCTTCAAAAAGTTTTTTTTATAAGGCACCATAATTGTTTCTGTTTTCAAATGTCATTTTTCTTCATTACATGTGTTCTTGATCTGGAATTACGGTAGTAAAGATCTTTCCATTTCTAGATTATAAGTATCTCATGTTTTCTCTAATATTTTTAAGGTTTCAGATTTCATATACTAAAAATATTTTGCTTAGTGATTTGGCCTATGGTTTGAGATATAGATTCTTTTTCTTTTTTTCTTGCCAACTAGATACCTATTTTGCATTATACTACTTCAGACTCTGAGAAGAAACTTGAATATTTCTATGATATTGTCTATAAAGATATTATTTACTCTGATTTTTCAGTCTTTTATGCAGGTCATGATTATTAGAAAAAAGAGCAATTACCAAGATATATACATACAACTCAAATGTTTATAAGAATGAAATCCACAGCTAGTCTCAATGAGTAAAGTCTGTGATACTAAATGAAATTATTTTGTGGTATCCTTGATGTGTATATTCTTTTTTAAATTAATTTTATTGAGAAACAAATAGCAATGAGACAGTTTCAAAACTGATTAATAGGACAGTTTAAGTAATTATTACACTGCATATTGTTGTCTTCATATTGGTTGTTCATAGTACAAGACGCAGACATGATATCCTGTGTGTATCAGATTCTTATGAAAACTGCTTGATATCTGGTAAAGACATGAATTATTTTAAAACGTCATATTTCAGAAACAAAATTAAATTTATTACAAACTGAAATTAGATGAAAAATGGTTTACCTTACAAGAAAATATGAGAAACTGTCCTGAGAAGAATATTTTGTCTCGAAAACTTTAAAGCTTTTTAGAGCAATGGTTAAGCCCCTAAAGGGCATGTGTAACTAATTAGCAGAATATTCTTTAAATTGTTTCCTAAGTAAATTCCTTTGACCCAGGTTTTTCAATTAAACTGACTGTTATATGAGAGAAGAAAAAGGAGAATGTATACATGTAATTGTCCAAGGTCAAACAAAACAGCATTTAATGAAAATCAAGTGACAGAGGCAAATTTCAAGTTCTCCAAGTGAGAGGTATAAATTTAAACTCATGCCTAATCTCCTTACAAAATTTTCAAACTAGAGTGTAAGAATAAAAATGAATGATAATGGCTCTGGTGATGTAAAGACATACACTAGGGATAAAGAGCTAAATGCAAATAATAAGATAGTTTCAGTGGGCTCATCTGAAGCAAAAACACAGTACTGTGATGACAACCAAACACCGAAAAATGACATTTGAAAACAAAGAAACAATTATGGTGTTTTATAAAATATATATATATATATATATATATATATATATATATATATATATATGCATGCAGAATAAAAAAAATGAATGGCAAGGACAGGGAAAAGTATTTGATATTTATATCACAGAGAAATGCTAATATTACTAAGATTTTCAATAAATCAAGAATCGGCCTATAGCTAAATGAGACGTTGGGAGGGGCAACCTGGCCAGAGGTCGCATTATTCTATCACTATATTGTTTCATTGACTCTTCCTGAGTTCAATGAGCATGTGTTATTATCCACAGCTGAAAGCTGAGTAGTATGGCTTATACTTAGAAATTTTCCTGAAAGCCTTATGGGCTCACTGGTGGGGCTTTGTGGCTGAGACTGGATTGTGGGATTCTGATGAGCCTATAGCTAAACAAGCTGTTGGGCGGACCAGCCTGGTCAGAGGTCACTAGGGGCGTGGCCTGGAAGGGTTTCCCTCCTGCCTTCCCTTTGTGCGTCATGACAACTCTCCTCTACTGTGTCCTGCCATACCCTCTCGCCTTTGGTCTAGCTGTCCATGGACTGCAATAGCTCTAAGCTATAATCCAAACCAAACTTTTCTTCTTTTAGTTTGTGGGTGTCAGGTATTGTGTCGCAGCAAGAAGAAAGTGACTCAAACAATGGAGAAGTGGAAATTCAGGAAAGCAAATAACATAACTTATGTTCATAGTGTGGGAATAATGATCCCGAATGTAGCAATATTTTTAAAATGTCAGCAGCAGCAGCAGCTTTGGCATAAAATAACTAGTTACACTGTCCTACTGAGTGCAGATGATATGTCCATTTTTATATTACTGGAAGGAATCTATGTATTCCAGAATCACTAATCAAAATTATAAACAGGGACAACTATCAAAGCCTTTGCTTGGTAATTGTTTATGTAAGTCAGGGCTGGAAAGGAAAAGATGTCATTCCAAACTAAGAAGGACACAGAAAGCACCCAGACCACCAAGTATTCAAAGTTAAAGTTTGACCAGGAGCTGTTAGCTAACCAAAGAAATCGATGGGGCTAGGGAGCTTGCTCAGCAAAATAGGCACCTGCCTGGCGAGCACAAGGTCCTGAGTTTGATCACCAGATAAAAGAAGTAAAAAAGAAAAAGAAGAACTGTTGATAATAGAGGGTCCATTCATTCAGGTTTTCAGGCAGAGGTAACATGTATAAAAGGAATAAACTTCTGAACCTCACCAAAAACCAGTATTCAACAGATTCAAGATAGAACAAGAAAATGGTTATCAGGAGCTTCTTCTGATGTTCAGGTGCACAGTTTGCATTGTCTAATATGATTTTAAAAATCTAGCCATGAGGGATCCAAATTGATAATTTACTTTTGCAATTACACATGGGATATATCAAGTGTCAAATATCATATGCAGATTCCATTATTGTAAAAGCAGTGCTAAGTTATAACAACTGTACTCAAAATCCCTCTTACTGAATATAGGGTAAGAGCAATTGATTTTCTTTAGGTTTTATCAAAAATCAACTGCAGCTCTCATGTGTCCAGCAGGTAGACCATGAGGAATTTAGGAATTCAGAGAAAGAGAAAACAAAATAGAGTATAAAGGGCAGGATGTACTCAAGCGGAAGACAGATCATCCCTTGGTAAACTAACACTATCGCATTTCAATGGCCTGCATCTTGACGTTCCCTTCACTTTATGCTTTAATCTTAAATTTTCCAACCCAGTATTGGACAGTTTTAAATTCGAAAGAAGAGTCATTTATATTGGATTATTTTGCTGAATTCAAATACCTACAATATTTTAACTGGCATCAAATATGAAAAGGTCCTTTAAAGACTTCTCCAAATATAGCTTCTCTAACAGCAGTGGAACACCCATTTCTGACAAAACAAAATAGAAAAGGGTGATATAAATAAAGGACCATTTCATAGTGGAAAACAATGCACATACAAAATATTTAGGACAGATATACAGCTACTTTCTCTTAGTTCAATGAGAAGAAAGGTTTCCCCTAATATTGTTTAGACAAGATAGCATGTCTGCATCTTCTCATCTAAATACTACAAAGACAACACTATGCAATGTATTAATTATTGTAACTGTCCTACTAACCTTTTTGAAACTGTTTCATTGTTATTTTTCCTCACTAAAGTGAATGAAAACGTAAAATAAAATAAGGTCATTACTCTTGTTTGAGTTTATGCCTAGGTTCCCCCATCCCGAAGCCTCACGCAGTCATGGGGCAAACTTCTAGAGTTTGTGATTAACTCATGATCCACTGGGACTGTGATTGTGAGTGCTGCTGGGATTACAGGCGTGGGTCCTACACCTAGCGCGTGGCAGACGGGCTGAATAAGACGTAAGGGAGATAGACTTGCTCTCCGTCGCCCTTGTTGATGCTGCTCTTCTCATTTACTCTTGCGCTTTGCCGCCACATGAGTGGATGCCCTCTGCCACGTGCCACACTGCCTCGGAGCCAGCCAAGTATGGACTGAAACCTACATTAACTGTGAGCTAAGTAAACCTTTTCTTCCTTCATTTTGGGTGTTGGGTGCCTGTCCCAGCAAGGACACGAGAGCAACTGAGACAACACTATAAAGCAGAAGGATTTAAAAATAAACTAATAAATAGGAATACACTCACGGATCATAAGAATTCTACAAAAATCTACTCTAATTTTGGCTTCAGATATTTTAAGAACAAAAACTAATTTAAAAACACTAGAAATGATATAGAAATTCAAAAGACAAGATGATAGGAATTCAACAATAGTTGTCAGATTGCATAGTGCTTCCTTCAAAGTACTTGCTTACATTATCAGATATAATCATATAAAAATTATTCAAAAAAGTCAACTGTTCCTTTCAATAAACCAATATAAATTAGTAGTCCAATTATCTTAGCTATTTGTATATTTATAATTCTCTTTCCTTCTTTCTTTTTTTCCTTTCTCTCATCCTAGTTGTTCTTTCCTCTTGAGCAGATTTTATTTCCTCTTTTGGGTTCTTTGTATTTTTTTAAGAACAGAATATTTATTGGGGGAAAGAAGTCTGAGAGAAGGACCAAGAAGATTGCCCCTCTTCTGTAATTCTGAAAACATTCCATTCATTTTATTGTGAGGAAATTTAAGAAATAAAATGCGCGTAGTTTAAGATCCACTGAAGATACAATCTGTTTACACTGAATATGCGCATAGTGGTATTTTTCACTTGTGCCTTTGGCTCCTACTTAACATGATGCCTTCTCTTTTCTCTGGTTCTCAAGCTCAAAGGATTGCTGAACCTCTGGTTCTCTTCCTATGTTAAGAGAAAGTTTTAAGAAATGCAAATACTTTCCCTGACCTCTGGGTTGTTCCTAGCTGGTAACCCTGAAATCCCAAAACTTATGTTTAAAGAATGGAATACAAGTATAAAAATATTTTTATCCATTACAAAGTACCTCTTACAGTTTTGACATCACAAACATACCCTGTCCTTTTTTTTTTTTTTTTTTTTTTTGGTGGAGCTGGGGATTGAACTCAGGCCCTTGTGCTTGCCAGAAAGTGCTTATTCAACTGAGCCATCTCCCAGCACCCTGTCCCTTTTTAAATTAGCCCCAGAGACCTGTAAGAAAAGATGCAAAATGGACACTATGTTTCATTTTGTGATTTAGCCAAAGTACTGTTGATGATTTGAAATGCTTATGTAGAATGCTAAGATAGATGGTCTGTGCAGAGTAATGTGGACTGGAACAAGATACTTTAAATATTCTAATGACTTTCCATGCTAAGAACCAAGCGTGAGATGGGCACTTTCCACTGTGGCTTGAGATTTTTAAATTGTGGGAATCTTCCTAATGAATATTGATGTCTTATAATCACCATCATTATTCATGGCTGCAACAAAATAAAAAAAAAGTGGGTACATAAGTTAAACATAGCATTGCTTGGTTTTATTTCAAAGGCACCTAGATATATCTAGATAAAGTAATCTGAAAGCCCCTGTGATGCCAAGCATGGTAGTGCACACCTGTCATTCCAGAAAGCTGATTTCTACAATCTGGGTGACATAGTAAGTTAATGCTAGGCTGCACTACATAGCAAGACTGTATCTTAAACAACAACAATAATAATAACCCAAAATATGTAACTTCTTGGACTTTCTGAATCTCTTTTAATTAATGTTACAATATGCATTTTATGTGAACAAAAGAAAATACTAACTTTAAAGTGGTAAGTGGTATCTGACAAATTTTCTTGTTTGAAATGTGATGTCTATAAACTAATAAAGGTATAAAATTGTTAAACATGCTTAAAACAGTTTAATTTATATTTTAATTAAGAGTATCCAGACATATTGTGAAATTTAAATCATCTTGTTGTAATTCAAATGAATAATTGGTCCTGGTAATTAAAACTGAATGGGCATATTTTAAGATACCCTGTTTTCATCCAACTTCAGCTTTATCCTACTATTAGTTTTCTTACTTTTTTTAAAATATGTTTAGTAAAATGTGTCACTATGCAGCTCAAGCTCATAGTACTCCTCCTGTTTCAGCCTCCCCAGTGCTTGGATTACAGGCCTACACCACAACACCCAGTCTCAGTGGCCCACTTAGTGTGCCCACGGGCAGAGCCAGTGTGGCATGTGGTGCCAGGGATTGATGTCTTATAATCACCATCATTATTCATGGCTGCAACAAAATAAAAAAAAAAGTGGGTACATGAGTTAAACACAGTCTCAGTGGCCCACTCAGTGTGCCCAGGGGCAGAGCCAGTGTGACATGTGGTGCCAGGGATTGAACTCTGGTCCCTCTGAGTACCTTAGCAGGCACCTAATCAGCTGTACTATTAGTTTTTAAAAAGCAAAATATATGTTTATATTTGAAAATCACAAGAGAAAAGATACTAAGCATGATTTATGACATTGAGGTTGTTCTTGACCTACAGTACCCAATGGCGTCTCTTATGATTCTTTTCCTTTAATTATGATATTTATCATTTCTCATAAAAATATTTCATAATAATTAATGCTATAAATCAAGGAATTAGTACTGAGAGAAATACCCAGGAGGGATTCTTCTGCTAGATGGAGGGCAGATTAGACCTTTCAAAATCCAGCCCAATTATATTATTTTTAATTCCTCTGAATGTAACATTTCATCTCTCCTCCTTTAGCTCATTATGTAAATTTATACATTGCTGGGTCTTTTTCTTCAAACTTGTTCTTCAAAAATTGCTTTATTATGGGATCTGGGGTTAGAGTTTGGTGGTCTGAGTGCCTACCTGGCAAGCACAAGGACCTGGGTTTGATCCTTGGTATTGCATGCAGAGGTAGCCCTGGAACCCTGAGTGCACCATGCCGGCTACTGAAACCAGGTGTGGTGGCGGCCAATTATAATCTCAGTCCTGGGAAGCCTGACACAGGAGGAATGCTATGGGTCTGAGCTGCTTACTGAGACCCTATACGAAATAAATAAGTAAATAAAATTAAATAGAGTTAAATAAATTTTAAAAAATTGCTTCATTAGAGAACACTATATGGCCAGAAATACTTTATTGCATAGAACAATATTGGAACACAGATGGTATGAGAAATTATGCAACTACTTTTTCTTTAAAGAAATAGTCTGCTGAATAAGTTAAATTTATGAACCATCATTTTTCTTTTTCTTTGAACTGTCATTTTTAAACTAATCTTGCAGCACATGTCAGATTGATATAATTAAATTTTTATTTTGTAAACAATAAGCATGATTTTGGAAGTCATATAGTCTTTGACTGAAAGATACTTACTATCTGACCAACCCACTGGAACAGTCCTATTGGTACCAGTCAACCTGTCTTCTTATGCATTGATTCTTGAGGACCTGGCCTCATTTCAGTAAGTATGAGCATGATAACGCAAAGAAACCGATCAGAAAAATAACTATTAAAAGACTATTGCAGAGTCAAAAAAGAAAAAAAAAGAAAAAAATATAATCTTTCAAATGACACACTCTCGAGTCACCCCCACAGGCTTTATGTATCTGAATGAGACAGGATATTTCAGTTTTGGAGTCCAAAGAAACCATAATTAATGTAAGAACTTTTGAATTAATTCTCAAACTAATGAAATTGAAATTTATTAGTTTTGGTAGTAAATACCACAAGAAAAATCACCTTTAAGAAAGAAACACCAAATGGTGGCACAACAAACTGAAAATTCCATTAAGCAGAGTTTGGAATGACCTGCTACTATCTATGATATGGAAACAAAATGAATTGTGACCATTTAATTATGTTTGTTAGCTATTCTCAATAGTATTTTGAAGCTAAACTTATAGTACATGTCAAACAATTTAGCAAATGACTGTGAGGGCAATGTCTTTATTAACTCTGCCATGTCTTACCTACAGATAAATTGTCCATCCTTGTAAGGAAAGATTCATTGTGTAATTGTGTTTGACTTCTAGAAGCTGAAATAGAAGACATTTGCACAGTGCTCACAGCTACCAAGACTACTTGGGAAAAGACTGAGGGGGAAACAGAAAACAATTTGGCATGATTCCTATTTTGAATGTGTTGATTTCAAAGCAGAAAGAATTTTCTGTTGCACACAATGAATATTTTTAAAGTTAGATAGTTCTCAGGACTGGCCACATAGCCCAGCAGATTGAAATGCCTGCAAGCAGATGCAGGGGCCAGGGGGTTCAATCTCTCCGCCTGCCATGCTGGTCCTTCCACCAGGGCATACTGAGACAGCCATTGAGATGGGGCGTGGTAGCGTGTGCTTATAATCCGAGCTCTTGTTAGGCTGTACACCCGTGGATCACTAAGAATCTGATCTAGTGGAGAGACCCTGTAGAACATTCCCTAAAATACAATAGATAAATAAATAAATAAATGAAAAATAAAGTTAGATACTCCCATATGAGTGTCTCTTTTCCAAAGCACAATTTCTTTTATATTATCTATCTTAGCATTTATTATTTTCCCTAGTAAGAGGTTCTTTCATGCCTTCACACTCTATTTTTTCTACTGGAGACCAGCTTCCTGAATGTGTAAGTATAAAGTCCTTGCCAGACTCTCTCTAGTTTATCAATACACAGCTAAGCCCACACTGCCAAACTATGATAGAAATTAAAGAGTGGCGAGCTCTGGTTCCACATGCCTACTACTTCCAGCTCTAGGGGGTGGTAAGGCAGGAGGACCATGAGTTCAAAGCCAACCTAGGCAAGTTAAGAAGTGAATGAGACCTTGTCTCAAAAATTTTAAAAATATGGAGGAAGATATGGTTCTGTGCAAAAACAAACAAAAAAAAAAAAAAAAAAAAAAAAAAACTGGTTTCCATTCCCATTACTGCCAGAGGAAAGGAAGAGTGAAGTAACTCTTGTAACAACTTGTCTTACATATGGGTAATGTCACTAGAGAAAAATTAGATTCCATTCAGTATAATGTTCTTCTTATACTTGTTTTTCAAATAACCGATCTTACGGAGCAACCTTGTCTCCCTATCCTTGCAGAAAGGATACAGACACCACAAGGCTTAATCTCCTCTGCAAGCACCACGGCCAACAAGTCCCTTCCTGTCAGGCCATGCAGTCATGTTGAAGCTCTTCATACTCATCCCAGTCCCCTCTGGTGAGCCACGACCCTTGGGATGACTTTTCTGTTATCTCTGACTTAGTCAAACCCTTTCTGAGCAGGAGGGAATGAAAATACTGGTCTGGGTTGTGGTCATGCATCTTAGTACTTCCAGTTCAATCATAAAATCCTTGTTTCATGCTTATCAGGTTAACTGCTGAGAACCACCCTTAGGCTAGTAAAATAATATTATTTTAATGGAAATATATGTTAAAATTAAATATATATATTATATATGAGATTTTTTGACATATTTACTATAAAATGATATTTAAAATGCTAAATATGCTAATTACCCAGAATTATGAAAATCGATGCATGAATCATTATGAAATCTATGCATGAATTAAAACATCACTTTGTATCTTATAAATTAACACAACTTTTACATGAAAACCAATACTGATGTCAATCACCTACCATCTTGCTATGAAAATAAAACTAGTCTATGGCATAGTTTTCACACAGTTCATGGAAGATTAGTTAATAAATGCTTTTTTACCCTTAGTGTAGTCATGACTTACCAACATGACCCAGAAGGGATTCCATATGTTCTTCTCAGGGATAATTTCATACCATATATGGAACCACACTAACTCTTCAATGTAACGTGAAGAAAATAGATGGCAACATAAACCATATTTCAACTGGATCAAACAGGGACCCACGTTTCCCAAACATTTAATTCATTTTCTTGTATTACACAGGTTAGAGTTTTTAAAAGGTGGCATTTCCAACAAACTTGGAAAATGAGGTGATGTATGTGTCACAACTCCTTGAAATAGAAAGGGTAAAGATATGGAGATGGGGTCCATGACTAAGCTCCTGCTTTGAGAATCGCAGGGACCAGGGTTTGATCCCAGGTCCTGCATGCTGCATTGGCCCCACCCCTAGGGTGTACTGACCTGGTGACCTAGTCTGGGTATCATGGCACATGCCTATAATCCCAGCACTGGGTAGCTGAAAATAGGAGGATCACTATGAGTCTAAGCTGCATAGTGAGACCTTCTACCAAATCCGGAAAAAAAAGATATGGAGATGACAGGGGTCTCTGCATGGGTTATCTTCTCCTCCTCTGGTGCATATATATGAAACAGTTCTTGGCCTTACTTGATACTTTTGTTGACCATTTTCAAATGCAGGCCTATTAACGGTTGTTGACTATGCACCCAGGGATACGGCTGTGACCCAGAGACTCCTTAAGATCTTGTCCTTTGTGATTACACTTGGGCACCTGGAAGAGGCTAGATTCTCAGGTATACTGTTGGATGACTACTTCTTTTCACATTGAGTAAACTATTCCCCAGTTTCTCAAACAACTAGGTAAGGTGTAATTCCTATAATCTTTCACACCATAATGCTGATAGGATTAAGTAGAATTTAAGGGTTCAAAACAACTCGCTTTTCCAGCTGCTTTTCTCAGCATGACCCCAGTTGCTGTAAGAATCATTATTTGGTGTTCAATTACAAAGAGATAGAGAAAAAGCATAGTTATCTGTCATGAAAATTATGCCAGGGTATATGAATAGAAAGCCTGTCATAAAACTATAATTGTATATGAGCCGGGCGTGGTGGCGCATGCCTGTAATCCCAGCACTCGGGAGGCTGAGGCAGGAGGATTGTTGTGAGTTCGAGACCAGCCTGAGCTACAAAGTGAGCTTAAAGCCAGCCTGAACTGCATAGCGAGACCCTGTCTCAAAAAAAGACAAAAAAAAAAAAAAAAAAAAAAAAAAAAAAAAAAAAAAACTATAATTGTATGCTGTACCACATTTAACTGAGAACCTAAAAGCTCTCTACTAAGATGGGAAACATGATATAGTTTAAAAATAGTTCTGAGTACATCACATTTCTCTTTGACATTAAATGATTCACTTTTGCACTTCGAGATCATTTTTACTCATTTCTTACTAGGGGATAATGCTTATCTTCAATGTTTGTACAAAGCTCCTGCAGGCAGGTGCAGGGGCCAGGGTTTGATCCCCTGGCCTGCCGTGCCGGCCCCGCCCCCAGCGCTGGCTGAGAAGGCAAATGATACTGGGCGCGGTGCTTGCGCCTGTAATCCCAGCGTTTGGGAGGCTGTAAACAGGCAGATCACTAGTGAGACTCTGAACACCCTGTAGACCCTTCCCTAAAATACAAAAAAAAAAAAAAAAAAAAAAAGTAACAGGCTTAAATTCCATGTGCATTTTCTACTAGTTCAAACAAAATGTAAAAACAAAATTCTTGCCTTGTTTTAGCTCTATCACCTCACTTTAATCACACTAAAGCTTTAAAGTTAGTTTTGGAGCGCCTGTGTGCAGAATAATCCGACAGATATTTTAATGAAGAATTTTAAGTCACATACAGAAATTCTAACCTAATAGTACTAAATTGGGACAGTGATTTGAATATTTATAAGCATTCCTAAATTATTCTGATGTAGGTGGTTAGAAATAACATCAGGAATAACTAACAATTGTACTAGACAATTCCTAGTTTTATCTGCATTTTATCTTCCTTCATATTTGACTTTTTTCAAAGATTAATTTTTGAAATTTATCTTCTCAAATGTCCAAGGTCCAGATCCTTGGCAAACCTGCCACTCCTGTAAATCATTACTCACTGAATTCATAAAAGTGAGCTGCAAACAATTTTGTCTTCCCAAAGGTTTTGATCTCCCCTTGTCTGAGCATTACAGGTGCCCACCCTTCCCTTGTTACTGCCTTATATGGGGTTATCTTTCCTTCTCAGACCACTGTTAAAGTAAATGATTCAATTAATAGTGAGGCTATTTATTGTAAGGTTATGTTTGTCACTAAACGTTTAAACTGTTTTCCTATAATAATCTCATTCTCCCTGTTTCCTTTCATTACAAGTCTCTGGTTGTTTATGTTGATTGTTTGATTTTCACCACAAGCTACTCAGGGACTCAAGTGCCCCGCACCACCAGCTACTTCTGTCTTGCATCTGTAGGGCTCTCTTCCTGATGTCCTTCCTGTTTCTCCCTATCACTGGGATCACTTTTCAATCCTCACTGTCACCCAGCACACTGTGACTGATGACTTTGTCACCAACTCTAACCAGTAGACTTCTTACAAAGCAAAGACTGTACCACTGAGCCTCTAACATGTCAGCACTTGCTTAGCTTTGCTTAAATACTGAGTTATCTATCATTCATTTAACTCTTCAGCTATTGTAGCAGGATACTTTATATTTCATACAATGTGGTCACTGGACCACTTGTATTCAAATCTTAAGATTATTAAACACAGATTTCTGTCCTCTCTGCTTACTACAGCAGTGTTTCTGAGGTTGAACCCAGGAACATTCATTTTTACAAGCGTTCAATGTGAACTTCATGAATAGCAAATTTTGAAATATATTGGTTGAGAGAGAATTCTTTCTCAAATTAAGGAGACTTGTTTCCTACTGCGACAGTACCAATAATTAGCTTAAGTTTAATTAACAAGCCTTTTAAGTACTTCCAATTTGGTTTTCATTTAGAAACAAAATTATGTCACTTTAAAATGTTTGGTAATTTTAATAAGTTGGAAGGACTCACAACACACTTGTATGTGACATTTCTTCTGACACACAGCTGTAAGCATCACACCACAGCAATATATGTGCACCCATACTTACAGCAGCTCAGTTTTTCATAGCTAACTAACCCAAAGACCCATCAACTGAGGAATGGATAAAAACTATGTAATAGTTTTGTACAAAAAACTATAATGAAAGATAAACTTGAGGTTTTTGTAAGTAAATGCATGCAACTAAAGGTCATACTCATATGTAAAATAAACCAGACACTTGTGCAAACATCATGTTGTTTCCCTAGGTGGCTTGTTGGCCTACATGCCTGCCTGGCAAATACAAGGACCTGCCTTGAATCTGGAGCACTGCATGTTGTGCTGGACCCACACCCAGTTGAACCCCAACACTGGGCATGGTGGTGCCTGAGATCCCAGCACTGAGGCTGAGACGGGAGGATCATTATGAGTCCAAGATGAATAGCAAGACCTTGTATCAAATGAATAAATAAATAAATAAATAAAGTTTACAATTAAAAAACAAAAGAAAGAAGAGAAAAAAAATATGTATGTAGGCATAGGATAACCTGGATGCTTTTAATGCTGATTTCTACTGGTATATGAAAGCAACAGTTATTGCTTAAATTGATTTTTTAAAGTTTTTAAACTTATTTTGCATGTTTATATCTGGTAATCTGAAGAACTAATTGGAAGACAACAATATGCAATACAACAACCATTGTTGAATTCCTATCATAATCTTTAGTGAAACTCTGTATCATTTCTAATGATTTTAATCACTTTTTACTCTGCTTAAAAATAACAATAAATACTTAGTTTAAAAGACTAAACTAACAAAATTTCTCAACCTTTCTGAAATTTATGTCCATAATTTTACTTCCTAGAAATAAATCATAATGATCTCAAATAAAGTCTAAGAAAGACATATGCAATAAGTCAAAGCTAGAGATAAGATTAAGTTAAGGAAATAGAAATATCTATTTAATCTTGGACAAATTATTCTAGTCTTATTAATTTCTCATTCTTAATAGAAAAAGAAAAGCATTATACACATATCCAGAGAGAAAAACGACAGAGAGAGAGACAGGAGACACACACACACACACACACACACACACACACAGACTGGACGTGGGGATAAGTGTGAGTCTTGAGCCACGCCCATCAGAATCCCTCAGGGTTACAGTTAACACTGCTCTTTCCAGGCCGCGCAGCGTACTGGCTGAGCCAGAAGGCCTGCTCTATCACTACCATGTTCACCAGCACACCAGGAGACTTGGTTTCTCTATCACTTCAAAACCTCAAAATCGGACCACTTAAACTGAGACGAGCAAGAAAAGCAAAGAAACCTTTCCGAAGTCTACATTAAAGGCTAAATTCTCTCAGGTCTTCTGTAAGCCAGCTGGATGAACATGACAGAAAAATCAGCCTGCCACGCAGACAAGAACAGTGAGCTGCCTACTGCCTACGGCAATAGAGACTCGAGTGTAGGATCCAGGACAGAACTGTGGTCGATCTTGAACCTTGCAAATGTTCAATAATTTTATTCAGTATGGTTCTATGGAAAACAGGTGACTGTAATGCAAGATTTGACCAAGAAAGAGGTAGAAGTGGTGTAAGGACTAAGGAGAAAGGAAGAAGGAGAAACGAAAGGACAAGGAGAAAGAGAAGGGCAAGAAGTGGAAGAAGACAAAGCACACAGAAAACAAAAGAGAAGAACAACTGAAAGTGAGAGAAGGGGCCGGGAAGTAGCCAGAGCACATGCCCTCATGCTCAAGGTCCTCGCTTTGAGCCTGAGCACAGAGGAAGATGGGAAAGTTAGAGAAAAGCAAAGTTTTGCTAATAAGTTAGGGTTCACTGTGAAAGCTGTGATTAAGCATCACTTTTTTAAGCTGGCAAACAAGACTATATCTGTTAAAACGTACTGAGCATCCCAAGCAGGCGCAGAACCGGAGTTCGATCCCCAGGCCTCCTGTGCAGGCTCCACCCCAGGGGCGCAATGCGTCAGCAACCCAGATGGGCGTGGTGGCACATGCCGGTAATCTCAGCTCTTGAGAGGCTGTAAACAGGCAGATCAGTAGGAGTCCGATCTAGTGTAAGACCTGAACACCTTGTAGACCCTTCCCGAAAAAAAATACAAACAAAAAAAGTAATAAGCATTTATATATCATGTCCCAAACCCTAAGTGACATTGAACTTCAAGTAAACTTTTAAAAAATATTTAGCAGGATAAATAGGCAGTCAGATAATCTTAGTAAAAAATGAAGTTGGAAAATATACTAACATATACACACTTTAATCTTTACGGGGATAAATACATATCATGACTACCTAGGTAAAGTTCATAATATCATTATACTTTTTTTATATTTACGTAGAAAACAATAATTAGTGGTGAATTCTATGCAACATAGAGAAGGAAAAATAATTTGAAAACAATATTACAAGATCATAAGGGTTACTTTCATGAGAGTAAGGAGCAATGCCTCAGTTGACAGTAAATTATCCCTCACCACTTTCCCTAGATAGACAAAGTTGCATGTATTAATTAAGTCATGATTAAAAGAAGATTGTATAAGTGCCAATCACACATTCATCAGCAAGGTAGCAAGTAAAATTAAGGTTTAATTTTTCCTTTATAATCTTATGAATAAAAATGTCTGCATTGTTCACTGGAAAATCCTTTTGCCAGGTTTTTCAAGGTTACACTTTTCTGACAAAGATGTTTCCAATATTGTGTTTGAATAATCAACACAGCCACTGTCTACACTGCCTTTAAAGTGTTTATGGTTTCCTATGAGATAACATTTATCGTACAAGCATCAAAGACGAGATGTTAACTGTAGGATATAACAGAAAAAGCTGGTCCATTCACTTAACCATACAGTAATTTTAATTGTTTGTATTAGACTTTTTAAAACAATATACACTACATATAGTTTAATAATGAAGGCTTTAAAATGTATTCATGTGTCAGTTTCTTTCCTTTCATCAAAATAATGCTAATTCCTTATGTAAGATAAATCAAAAATACTTATTCTTTTAAAATTCCACAAAAGGCCTTTGACGTGGAGAGGAATAGGGAAGATCGCTTATTAAATTATCCCATAACTTACCTCAAGCTTCATAAGAAAGCTTTTAAAATCACTGACTCTGGATAAATAAGCAAATCTGATTTCAGCATATAGCAATATTGCTTAACAGTGCTGTAAATGACTTTGAAGTGGTTTATGCATATTGTGAAGGTGTCTGTTATTAGGAAAAGGCTTTGAAAGCCATTCTTACCTTAGTTACAAAGGGATTTTTTCAAGTTACCTATGAGATTCTTGCCAATGCAATGACTACTTTGAAGAAGCTACTCCCAAATAGTATCAGAGATGCCGTCGTGTCAGATCACTAGCTGAATTTACAACTGCAGGAATCTTCCATGCTTTATGCAACAGTTCAGGTCAAGTCGAAATGCTCACGTCACCTCACCAGATTGTGCTGGTGTCTTCTGTTGTCTTAACATTATCTTAAAAATTATGCTGTAGCTATTTGCTGTATAAGATTAAATTTTTAGATCTTCATTTCTTCTCCAAAAACATTTATAAAGAGATGTTAAAAAGTGATATAGTATATATATTTTGCTGTTAATTCAAATAAGTTCAGTACCAAAACGACCAAGATCTCATAATGCAACACAAGCAGATTAGAAGTTTAAATAAAAAAATAGAAAAGATACTAGAAAACATGACCATATTTCTATCATTTTATAAAAATATAATCCTGTAATTCAGTCTCTCTTTTCTTCAATTTCCTTTTCCATAAATTAGGAGGAATATCAATTTGTGAAGTATAATTCAATGAGCAAAAATAAGTGTTTTTAGTTACAGTTGAATTCCTATGGAGAACACGCTGACTGGTAAAATTATATAACATCTCATTTTTTCTTTTTTGTGAAACTACAGATTGAACTCAGGCCCTTGCACTTACCAGGAAAGCACTTATTCTACTGATAAAAGGGCACTCTGATCCTTTGATTTTCTACAGTTTTGTATAAGCAATCAAGACTTAAAATTTTCCCTCCAAGGGGAATGTTTTCTAAGTTCCAGTAACCTTAGACACTGTTTGCTGACTACTAGAATCATAATAATGTGTTCCATAACTATACTCTAGAAGTATCCATTTTTAATTTATTTTAATTGACAAAAATTTATATATATATATATATTATATACATCATTATATGAGATACCAGATGCTATTGGGATACATGTGTACATTTTTTTAACATTCAAGGGAAACATTAGAGGTAAGGGGACCTGCAGGAAAAGATGGCAGAGCAGCAGGAAAGAGTCACTCTGAGATTCCATGTCCAAACACAGGAGGAAGAGGAGGAGGAAGGTGGGTCCTGAGGACCAGAGAAGGATCTGCAGTGAGAACTGAAGCCCACTGGGAATGGCGAGATGAATATCAATGAAGAGGGAGAAGGCAGGTGGTGCTTTCTTCACTGAGCCCAAACTCTCCGTGGGAGGTGGGTCTCGAACCTGCAGACAGGTAGCCACCAGAGATCCCAGGGGCCTTCATGGAGCAGCGAGCAGTGGAAGGCACGGTGGTCGCACTGCACTTGTGATGGCTGATGAGTTGTTCCGTTGAAATCTCCTCCAGGAAGAGAGGGCAACAGGTCAGGAGCCACCTGGGAGATAGACCAATTGCGCTGGATTCATGGGCTCCAGCAGCGCAGCCTGAGGCAGCCTGAGCTTGAGTGGAAATAGGGATGCGGGCTCTCTGGAGTCGTCCTCTGCCCCCCAGTGCAGCTGCTGCTACCTTGCTGGGATTGATCCACGTGGGTCTGGAATCTGTCCACCCAGCTGTCCTACCAATGGCAGGAGAAACACATCTGGAATTGGACATGGACTTTTTGGGTTGTTTTCATTTGTGCTTTCTCTCCTGGTTTCACGATTGTTGTTGCTGTTGTTGTTATTATTCCTGTTGCTGTCATTGTTAGTTTGTGTTTCAGTATTTTCTTCATCATTTGTTCTCACTTTTGTTTTTATACGAGTGTCAAATCAAAGTAACTACATCTCCTCAAATATGGATCATTGACTTGTGCTAAAAAATGTTCAAGCACCCATCTTTTTTCACTCTATTCTTATATTGTAGTCACTCTCTTGACAACAGGATGGCAGAACTTATTTCTCCTAACTATAACTTAGTACCTGTCAACAATGTGTCCCTCCTCTCTCTAGCACACGCTAAACCACCTATTGGGAGTATTACCAGGAGTGACTTTAAGTCAGATGCCTCAGGCATATATATTAAATTGCCCTACCGTATGTGCTTTGGGGACCAATATTTAACCTAATTTTTTAAAATCATTTTTATTCATTTACTTCATACAGGGTCTCACTACACACTTTGGCCTTGTAGTGATCCTCTGGTCTTACTCTCCTCAGAGTTGGCATTACAGGCTATGTCACCAAATGGGTTTCAGTGGCTGGCACTGTGTCCAGGCATGGCATATGCTACCGGGGTTGGAACCTAGGTCCTCATGCTTCCAAGGCACGATTTTAGACAGTTGAGCTATTATAGCTCCATCCCCCAATATTTATCCTAAGTGAAAGATTTGATTTTAGTATATCTTTTAAAAGGTGATTCAGGGGCTGGGGAGATGGCTCAGTGGAATAAGCACTTTCCTGGCAAGCACAAGGGCCTGCGTTCAATCCCTGGTTCCACCAAAAAAAAAAAAAAGAAAAAGAAAAAGAAAATAAAAATAAAAGAATAAAAGGTGATTCAGTAGAGCTAGTCTCAATTCCAAACAGTTAAAAGTAAAAAAAAAAAAAAACCTCACCAATAAAAACATTCAAATATTACCAAACAATAATAAAATTCAGTGTGAATGACTAAAGTGCTCACATTCATTTCTTTCCTGCTTTTAAGTGGCTAGGATTAACATAAAGAAGCTCCTTGATGTGTAGGCAACAATAAAAACTGTAATAACTCATACTTTGTCCTGACTTTCATTTTTGAATCTGAATATTCTTTAATTTTTCTATATCCTTAGGAGATAAACATCATTATCATTATTTCACATCAGATGAAACTGAGAAATTAGTGGCTTGCCTATAGCTACATAGTAAGTGAGCTTCATGTTGATTTCTGTCCAAGATATTGGCAGTAAAGTTACTGTCTCACTAAAATTAACATAGCTAGATAGCTGGCACTGCAGGAAAAAGAAAGCTTTAAAGTAACAATTTAAAAGCTAAAAGTCAAAAATATGAAAACATATAAAGGCATAAATGGAAAGTCTGGAAAAATGAACATCAAAGAACTTAAAATGCTAATATTTACTGTATACCTCTGTGCTAGACACAGTGCTGACTTTCTTGAATTAACACTATTACTTTAGATTGCCCAAGAAACAGGTCAAAATGCCAAGTTCTTCCTTCTTTCCATTTTCTGCACTCCATACATAGCTCACCAGCAGATCATATGCTCTTCAGCTTCAAACTATACTTTGGCTCTTGCTATACTCAGCTGGCATTCCCACCCCCTGCCACATTCCTCCCCAGGGCTGCTACAGTACCCTCCCAAAAGGTGTGTCTTTGCCAATTTAGAACCCTAACAGTCCATTCCCTATGCCAAAATCCAGAATGATTTCTTTAAAGCATGACAGTGTTACTACATTCTCAAAAGCACCCTACAGTTGCCCATCCCACACAGAGCACATGTCTTCATAGCATTCCACATTAACCTTGAGGATTACTCTCAACCCTATAGCTCCAGAAGGATGCTCCTGGACCCAGCCTACTAATCTGGGGGCTGGCCCTGGGTCATTCTGGACAGGGGCTGTGTTCTAGCTCTTTCTTGTCTGGAATATGTTTCTTCTAGGTATTAGCACGACTGAGTTCTTATCTTACTGCATGTTCAATTCCAATATTATCAGGACAGACATCTCCCACTCCACTGTTTGTATAATAGTAACCCTCACCACAGCTACCCATCTCAAGCTGCTCATCTTCATTTTCAGCAGCAATATAGACTTTAATTATGCACTTGTTTTAATAGATAGGTGTGTGTTTCTCTGGCTTTTCAGTTAAAGCTCCCTAGACAGAGAATCTGTCTGCATTATCCCTCTCTCTGAGAGTACTTGTCGCATCTGAATACCAGATTCACAATAAAAAAAAATATATTGAAAGATAGAGTGAAGAGCCAGAGATAGTGGCTTGTAGAAACAAAATAACCTGGAAATAACAAAAGCAGTGCAATGGAGCTCGAATCAAGCTGATGCCAGGTGTTTGAAGAGATATACCTAACCTCTGGGCTGGACTGCTGTACCTGCAATATTTTTCACAAAGAATAATTCCGTCCCCTAAACTATCTATGCTACTGCAGAAGCATCACTGTAATACTGCCCTGCCCTTGTTTGTTTTCTACTAGTGCTTACAAGGCACCTTGATGAAGAGATGCTCTTAAGACTAGTGCCTCTTAACTTCTAAACACAATTTCCATTAAGAAGAATCAATGTTGTTAGAGACACAGCTGATAACAAGAACGAGATGGCCAAAGGAGAGTGCGGCCCTTGCTGAGACAGAATGTAAGAAAGTGCGCTCGAGCTGAAGGACTTGTGCACGAAGGCACGTACGATGAGCTTAGCCCCTGCCGTGTGGAGGGCCACAATGGTGTGTGTTCACCTCAAAGCCAGTTTTCAAACTAGAATAACCTACAGTTCAACAATGTGGCTCACACGCAGTAGATAGAACTGTGTACTCTTTTTTTAACCAATTTTATTGAGAAATAAATAGCAATGAGAAAGTTTCAAAACCGATTAGTAGGACAGTTTCAATAATTAATGCACTGCATATTGGTTGTCTTCTTAGTGGTTATTCATAGTACAAGATGCAGACATGATATCCTGTTCACAAACGCAATTAGTACAAATCTTTCATGTACTCTTCACCCTAAAGAAATTTACCAAAAAAGGAAACTGGGATTCCAGTGAGTGGAGCATACACAATTCCTGACTTTAGGTGATAATCGCAGAAGGAAGAAAGGAAACAAAAATAGAAGAGATAGAGAGAAAGGGAGGGACACACGAATAGATATAGGAAATGGGAGGTGGGGGAGGGAAGAGGAGGGAGAGAGAGGCAACAGGAGTGGAGAGGAGGGGCAAGAAGGAGAGCAGCACACTACAGAAGGAATGGGAGAGAGGAACAAATCAGAAAATATCCATTAATGGTAAGTTATTTACGAGAAGACCCAGGGTGTAAGAGCACCATCATTCAGCCAGAGACACCATGGCTCGGTAACTGGCATCTGTAAAAATTTCCATGCCTAGCTAAGAAACACCTGTCCGACCGTGTCCTGGATCCCATCTTCTTTTGCCTAGTCTAGTAATTTTTCCTCATTTACTCAACACCCTCATGCACTAACAGTCTCTCCTTTACAATTCATTTCAATCAAGCAAGTAATAATATTGCGGAATATTCAAACCAAGGATCTCCAGGGGCGTGAAAAACTGAGAGGGCACCTGAAGAGAAGAAGTGAACAAAGCCAAGTCCTTTATTAGCTGGCTTTGGCCCAAATGAAGCATTTGTAACCTAGTTTGAGTTGGGTTGAGCGAGGGTCTGAGCAAAGCAGAATTTTATGGAAAGAGAACCAGCATATATTTATATTTTTGAGGTCAGGGGACTTGGGGTGCAAAGCTAAGTCAACAGGAAAATTTTGTGGCTAAAAGACAAGCAGAGAACACTTCTTGTTGCACTTAGGACAGGAGACAGAAACAGGGATCTGGGGGCTTCTGGCTTTAGATTTCCTCTTTCATGTTGCCCATATAGAGATACACCTACGTGAGAGTTAAGGTAGATTATCAAGATAGCTTGAAAGCTATCTAGGAGATTAAGAAACCACATTTCTGGGTGCCCTTGAGTGGAACATAAAGCTGTGACTCTACTTTCTCTGACTCCTTTCCCTGTCTTTGTTCCGTGGGCCTTTCTCTTGGCCACCGTGAGCTGCATATCTGTGTTGTGCCTTCCCACCAAGATGTGCCCTTAGTCAACCAACTAGGGACTGAATTTCCTGAAACTGGGAACCAAAGTAAATCTCCCCTGCTGCAAGTTTTAGGTGCCCGGTATCTTGCACAAGTGCCAAGTAAGGTAACTTATAAAACCTATGAACATAAATCTCCTGAAGGCCACTTTGTCCTCCAACCAATGCCAACTTCCTTACAGCAACAAGACTTCAACAGTAGATGCAGTCTCTTCCAGCTATTTCTCGCCTCCCACTTTTGATTAATACTACTAAATATTGCCTTAGTTACCATCACTCAAATAACTTATTAAGGATAACATCAAAGAAAACCATGATGTGAGGACAATGTTAAATTATCTGCTTTCTCAAAGAATAATTCTATTAGAGATATTCAGCAAAATTTGATAAAATGGATTATCCACTCTTGTTCAAAACTCATCTAAGTTTTTCAGTCTCTAGACTTTTTTTAATTTCATTTACTTCATAGTTTACTAGGTTTCTCTTTTTTCTTACCAAGATCAAACTTGGGACCTTGTGCTTATCAGGCAGGCATTTATGCCAAGGAGATATCTCTGTGGCCCTTCTTAATTTTTTTTCTAAGACTTCCTTCTCCAAATGTGGAAGCATTACAAGCCACTTATCTGTCATAAAACCCTTGTCTTATTTATGTGCAAGCTATGTGACCTTGAGCTGGGGTATGATTCATCTGCATAAGTGTTTGCCTGGCAAATGCTAGGTCCCTAACCTGTATGATTTTGTCTTCTTTCATGTGGCTTAAAATGTCATATATGTATTTACACACTAGTTAATTAGCTTCCCTATTGCTGGTTCACAATACCCAATACCCACAATTTATTTATTCATAAATTGTATGTATTTGGCACAAGGTCTCACTGTGAAGCTTGAACTGGTAGTGATCCTCCTGTTTCAGCCTCCCCAGAACAAGGATTACAAGCATGTACCACCACTCCTGTTTTTGTTGGCCAGCACAGCACACCCCAGGTTCTAGGGCTGGCACAGCATACAGTACCAGGGATCTGACCCAGGTCCTTGCACTTGCCAGGCAGGTACATGGACTGCTGAGCTATCTCTATGGCCCAACACCACCAATTTAAAGAAGGAAAGGTTTAATGTAACTCATGGCTTCAGGGCTTCATTTCATGGTGAGCAGGCTCCAAGGCAGAAAGATTATGGTGGAAAGGTGTGGGGACTGAACCATACTTTGTTCACTGAAGCAAGATGTCCAGAAGGTGTTCAGTGCTAGAGTAGAAGGGGGCAGGCCATGCCTCCATGATGCACCTAAGCACACCAGCAGTATGCTTTACTAATCCCATAGACAACTCCAGACCAATCCAGTTGACATGGCAGCTCTTAGCCACCACAATGAATGATTTTTTTTTTAAGAATATTTAGTATAGGGTCTACCAGGTCTGCTATGTAGATCAGACTCATAGTGATTCTCCTGTTTTCAGCCTCCCAAGCACTGGGATTACAGGCACACACTACCACACCTAGTCTCAATTGATTTCTCAGTACACCCCAGGAGCAGGGCTGGCACAGCACACCAGGGATCGAACTTGGGTGGCTGCACTCTGCCTAACCAGGTGCTTTAGCACACTGAGCTATCCGGCTGGCCCTCACAGGTAATGATGTTCAAGTTTAAGTTTTTTTGCCTTCAGTTCTTTCCCATATGCTATGTCTTTTTCTGGAATTATTTCTTAAGTTTTATAATTCCACATTCCTAAGAATATCATAGAAATAACATAATGTTGTAACGTGTTACCTCAAAATATGACATCACAAGGTCTCAGTCACTTATTTTCAGATAAACTTATCATTTTAGTAGATTGATACATATTTATTAATTGACTAAAATATAAAAACAATTCCAGTGGTGATAAAGAGTCACCCAGCTTTGTTTCAACCTCTGAAAATTCACTCATTAAAGCCCCAACACCTAGGACCTAAGAATATGACTGTGTATGGAGAAGTCTTAAAGATGCAGTTAAATTAAAATGAGGACATTGCCACTCACTTAATCCGAGGTGACCACTGTCCTTTAAAAAAACAGTCAACTAGGAGACACACACAGAAAGACCAAGGCCACATCCAAGTCATGAAGAGAGGCCTCGAGAGAAACCAATCCTTTTTATTCCACAGAACTGAGGTACAACAAATTCTGTGATTTAAACCAGCCAATCTTTGTTGTTGGAGCTCCAGTGAATGTTTATAGCTGAGAACAAGAAAATGCAGTGTATTCTTTGCTTAGTAGTAGCTGTGGTTCAATTATACCTTAGTGACTACAGCAAAAATGTGAAGATTCATAGACCTTAGTGCCTGGGTTTGTATTTTCATTCATTATAAATGACAATATGTTCTAGCACCCAGATTTCTTAAACATACACAGATGTGGAGAAATTAAAGAAACATGAAATGAAATTCCTGCACTACAACGACCTCAATGAAGGTGTAGAAGGAAGAGTTTCTCTCACTAGATTAAAGATTTTTGTGTAGGCTTATGCAAAAATTTAACACTGTTCTATTGCACTTGCTTATTACACTAGACTGATTCTTATTTAGTGTTTTCAGCTCACATAGGTTTTGCACAGACAACATCTTAGAACACTTTATTGAAATTCTAATCATAAGATCCTGAGTTTGACATAGAAAATTCCAGAGTTAGTGAACTATTTTCTCAGGACAGACGAGTAGCTACATGTTCTTGTAGTATCATGTGAACATTTGTAAAAAGTTTCCAAAAGGAAGCTCAAGCTGAGGCTGCTGAGGGTTCATAAGAATTCTGAGATAGCAAACAATGTGCAGAATTTGCTCCTTTTCCACGAAGTTAGAACATAATGTATTTGCTGTCTTGTCTAACTAACTGAGACAGCTTATAAAACACCTCAAACTTCTAACTTCAAACTAATATAATTTATTTTATATAAAAAAGGCAGAAAGAGGAAAATTAATGTAAGTGTAAAGTCTATCTTTTTATGTTTCATAAAATTTTCAGATACTCTAAGCTAATTCATATAAAAACACTACCCTCTCTTTGCCTTCTTTCTCTCTCCCTTATTCTCTCTCTCTTTCTCTTCTCTACCACATCAATTATATTTACTTTAAAGAATATTAATGAGCATGTTAATTTCAATGTTTCATTGTACCTGTATGTGTGCAGCAAACAATATACTTTAATTGAACTGTGACCAAAATAGCATGAGACGCTTTTCCTTTGTTACTTTTATAAATAAATAAATAAATATATATATTATAAATATTCATATATAAAACATAAATATGTAATTTTAAAATTTAAGTGATATATTTCAATGTAGATTTTTAGAACTAAAGGCTCAATGATATTCAAAATTTAAAAATATTTTCAGGTTGTCCCTTAAAAGAGTTTCTGCCAAGTTACTTAAAACAAAAGATTAACATAGTCCACCTGGTCACATTTACCAATAATGTATTTGGTTATAACCTCATTCTCACTGACCATTTCACCTGCTACAAACAGCCTTATGATCTGTCCTTGTTCTTTTTTACGTTGGCATATTTCCACTTATATTGCTGGCGTATTAAACCTCCATCTCTTGTCTGTGTTGGGGATATTTCATCTATGTATTCAGAGATGAGGTATTGAACCCCAGCTGTCTGGCATGTTAGGCATGCATTTGTACACTAGGGTAGACCTCAAGCTTCATAAATCCTTTTATAGGCAAATTTTTATTTTATTAACTTTATTTTGATTCCTATTCACCAAAGCACAAAGGTAAAAGGTTGTCTATGTGAAATATTTAAAATTTTTCTTAATTTTTTGCCTCTGGGTACAATCAAATGTAAAATGCATTTATGTAATTCTACATTAGCATTTCAGCAGCTAAATATGTGACATGTTGGGGACATGTTCTCTTTTATGGTAAGGAGCAAATAATCTTTCTTTATATAATTTCCCATATTTAGAACGACAGCATAATTATTCAGCATATAACCTTTACTCAATATTGCAAAATATCATCCTTTATGTAAATTTTTTAATTTTAGTCTTATTAAGTATCTTATCAATTTTAACAATATTTAATTATAGATATATTCAGTTAACTGCCAGATATTGGCAGAATAAATTTATACCATTATTTTACTTTAAAGTAATTTTCTGATTTATGTATTTAACTTAAAGGTTTATTTTTACATTGAGAATCTATAAAAAGGATAATGGATTCTAATGAATGTATGAAAATAAGAGAAATGATTTCTTAAAAGAGATGGGGGGAGAGAGGAAATAAACATGAGGGTGAGAGGAGGTGAACGGAATTAAGATGTTATGTACATGTGCAAATCCCCAAGCTGGATGTAACCACTCTGTACAGTGTATATTAATACAAATATAAAATACATGAAAAATGAGGTATTGGGTCATTCCAATCAACAAACTTAAGGTCCCTTAAATTTTGATAACTATCTTTCAGAAAAATCTCCTAATTTTATACATAATGTTATACATTTCTTTTATGATTTCCTTGGTACTTATACCTCTCTTAACATTTTGACAACATAGGCAAGTTATTTTCCAATGAGTTATTATTGGCTTTTAAAAGCAACCTATTGAATTATATTTTATTCTGACTAGGCACATTATTGAACTCATTATTCTAATATATTTATTGATTTGGGAGATTTCTGGGCTTATGAAATATTCACAGACAATAAAAATCATTATTCTTCATTTATGTTTTTCCTGAACATTTCAGAGAAAATGTTAAGTAACAGTGGTTGAATTTTTCATCCACTTATATTGGTGAGAAAAATAGTGTAATGTTTTATTGTATATGATGAATTTAGTAGTTCCCCACTAAGCCTGAGTGTGATGAATCTTATATATTGTCTTTATAATTATACTTCCAGAAACTATAATGCTGTATGCAAAGATAAAGCCTATTTAGGCATTTTCACACAAATTTACATAGAGTTATATATGTTGCTATTATCTTCGGTTGTTCTTTTACTTCTATTTTTGTATTGCAATATTTAGTTTCCATGAAATACCCAAGTCCAGATACAACATGTATTGATGGGACAAAACACATTGTCCCATTATTATATCAAATTTGTCACCCGTACTCACTTCACCTGGTTGACCTCTCATAACTTGTACCCAAATGATAAACTCATCAAACCAACTCTTCAAAATTTGAGTAGCTTCAATATATCTTGGTCTTAATTTGGCCTCTTTGCTTTTGAAAATATTTCAATCTCTATTCTTAGACCACTTGCAACTCAAAATCCACATGCTCAATCCAGAACTCACTCCTTCCCTGATAAACCAATGTATCTGTACTTCTTTGTTTAAGCCAAATGAAGACCCTACCATCACTTTCTTTTTTCCGCTTTTTATTTACCTGTGCTCCTGATCCCTGAAAGGCCTTTTCTGGTTCTGTGTGAATTTTAGGATTGTGTTCTCTCATTCTGTGAGGAATGCTATTAGTATTACATTTTGAGGAGAATTTATTTACTTAAACCTGTCTCAAGTGTATCCATCTTTATGGAAGATATTTCAAGTTATTGAATTAGCAAAATCACTATAGTGAAAATAGTCATACTTCCAAACATACACAGGTGTAATGCAATCTCAATTAAAATAACAGTAGCATTCCTCACAGAACTACATAAAACTCCCTAAAGTTCATATGGAACCAAAAAAGACTTAGAACAGCAAAAGCAAATCTGGGCAACAAGGGCTAGGCAGGGAGCTTCATAATCTATAACTTGAAGCTACACTGCACTGCTCCAGTGATGAAAAAGCAAAATAAACACACAAAAAAAGCTTGAGAATCAGTGGAACAGAATAAACATGCAGAAACAATTCCAACCATACTCAGCTACTTTATCTTTGACAAAAGGGCCAAACACTTTTACCTGAAGAAAGACAGCCTCTCTAATAAATAGTAGTGGAAAAATGGGTTTTGACATGCTGAAGATTTACCCATATCTGTCACCATGAACTACAGCAAAATCAAAATGACTTAAAAATTTAAGTGAAACAGAAACATTTGATCAGATGGAAGACAGAATAGGTAAAACTGTTGAAGACTCAGGTGTAGACAAATATTTTATGAATGAAACCATGATGACACAAGAAATACTGCAGAGTAAATGACTGGGATTGCATCAAACTGAAAAGCTTTTGCACAACAAAAGAAACCAGCAACAGACAGAAGAGTTAATCTACAGAATGCAAAATATGTTTCACCACATTTTTCAGACAAAGAACTGATACTTAGCATATGTAAAAACTTCAAAAAATGTAGAAGCCTAAAATTTAAAATCCCAATTCAAAAATAAGCATCTGAAATAAATGGACAAACACTTCTCAGATGAAGTACAAACAACAAATAAATATATGTCAAAATGTCCCTCACCACTGTTCATTCATGAAATTTAAAACAACATGGAAAAAACTTTAAGAAACATGGAGATTCCATCGTAATTCAGAAAATGCTGGAGGAGCTGTGGGGAAAAAGAACCCTTCTCCACTGTTGGTGAGACTGTAGACTTGTACAACCACTATGGACATTAGTGTGGAAATTCCTCAAAAAGTAAAAACTCGAGGTTCCTTTTGATCCAGTTATTCCCCTTCTAGGTATCTCCCCAAAAGAGTTAAAAGAGTTATACTAGCTATATATGGATACAAATATTTATAATACAGCCTACTTTCCATTAAATGGATAAATTGTGATGTTATGTTACATTTTACTAACTCCCTTCTTGGTATGAAATATTTAAAAAATAATGTTCAAATTCCTTTGAATACAGTTGGTGACTGAATTGCATACCCATATGTTATCTTTTGTTTCTAAGATATGACAACTAAAGACAAAGGGTGGTAACAGAAACAGAAACCAGAGGTATGTGTATTACTGAAATGCAAGTCTTATGAACTAGACTAGGGGACTTGTGGTTATAAAAGCAATAATGTAAGTCCAAGGAGAACTTGGTGAGACTTTGAGCTAACATTCAGGTGCTTTTGTTGATGTATAGCAATATAACCATAGTGGAACTCCTAAAATATCTTACCAAATTAATCATTGTTTCCCTTATTTTCTCATAGACTTCTGGGTAGTCCAAGGGCTCTCCAAATACTGTCTGTCCTTGCTTCATATGCAAATGCTGACAATGGGAAGAACACAAACTCTGCCTTGATAGAACTGTAAGCCAAGAGAGACTCAAAGTCTATTAAGCAACTACACCTTGTGCAATAACACATAACTTCGAGAAAAAGGTGGAAGTGCACAGCCAGCATTAAAGGAAAGTGATGCCCTTATCAGCAGTGAGCACTGTCTTGCACAGAACAGATGCTCCATATTCATAGAACTGTAGTAAAACATTAAAGAATATTTTTATTTATTTTAAAATAAAATAAAAACAAGCTTAACTCAGCTTACTGAGGCACAATGAAGAGACAGACATCTCACACTATCAGGTAATGCCTATGGAAAGTATTCTGGAAAGTCTGGAAAGTATTCATGTGGAATATGGCATATATGTCAGGGCATATCCTTTTGATATCCTGTTTCCTAGGATCACTTTCCTAGGAATATATATATATATATATATATATATATATATATATATATATATATATGGCATACCCCTTCCCCTCTACTGAAAACTCTTCACTGGGAAACAGAGGCCATGTTTGCTGCAGTCCAACCACAGACAAGATGACCTCAGGACCTGGAAGTGTCGTTACAGTGGTAGAAGGAAAGTTCTGCACTAAGACTTAAAACTACCAATTAAAGTAACAGAAGTAAGTAATGAAAGGAAGAAGCATGACTTAATAGCACCCAATGACAGAGAATAATAAAAACATTTCAGCACACTCTAAAGTTGATTTTGGCACTGCCACTCATACTGTAATGTGTTACTGTCTCGACAACAAGAAAACGTAGCCTGTTCAGATTGCTCCTAGTAACACCTATATTAATAGAAGGAAAATACATGGGAAGGAGGAGATAACATTCTGCTTGGCTTTGCTCTCCAATCTACTAGCAATACCATAGTCAGTTCTTAGAGAAACCTCAATGCATGTTCAAAGCCCAGAGGACAATAGTCAGAATGATGCATTGTGACATGAAGATACAAAATAACTGATAATGTTAGCCTCCAGGAAAAAAGACTGTGAGAAGTGTTAAGTGTTTCCTGTATTTAAATGTGTATTTTCATCGGAAAGAGATTATCCATGTAGATGCCTACAACAAGACATAAACTGCTTCAATGTGCAGAAATGAAAGGATTCTACTTCAGAATTAAATCACGGGGGAAACTTTAAACAAGCTCTTCAAGAATGCCATCATTTAAATACTTAACAGTCATCGAGACTGTCCTCCCAGAACTGTGCAAAACTCTGTGTGCATGATCTCTTTTAATCCCTTCAATTGCTCTGAAATAAGTGATTTTATAGTTGTATTGAAGCATTAAAAAAGCTAAGCTCACTAAAAGAACGAAAGCAAAATAGATTCAGTTTATATAGATAGGCGGATTGAGAATCCTACCTAAGCTGGAAAAAAAAAATAGATTCAGCTGAACTGAGCTGCGGTGAAAGCTGTTCCAGCACTGCACTGCAGTTACCTTGCTGTAATTATTCTAAAGGAAATAGCTGAGTTTAGAAGACCCTAAAAAAGGAATCATGCTTTAATCTGGAATACCGAGATGATTCTTGACAATTCTTCCTATGTCATTTATAAGAGTTTCTAATTTCTTTGTTCTCCAGAAGGATAAATATGTGACTTCAGTTAAGATTATTTCCAGATTGTAGCATCCACCTGTTCTGGTCTTCATTATCTGAGAATTAAACTGTCGAGTAGTAAAGCACAAAACTAGGGGAAGGACTGGAGATACATCCTAAGGAAATCACCTTATTCATTCCCCACCCCACCTTAGGACAAGCCTTGTTCCCTTCATCATGTGGCTGCACTTTAACCTCTACCAATAACATTCACTTGTACACACACACACACACACACACACACACACACACACACACCCCACACTGTTTCTCTCATCTTCCATAGTGTGTCATATGTTACATAACATACAATGAAACTGATAGCATTCAGATTTTTTTTCCAGATTATGCATAATAGTTACATTCAAAAGCACCTTGGGAGAGATTATATTCCTCGGGCTGGGGAGATTGCTCAGCAGCACAGGTGCCTTCCTGGCAAGCTTAAGGTGCAGGGTTTGATTCCTGCTTTAAACAAAAAAAAATATTCCTACCCAAACAATAGACTTAAGTAGTTATTGAAAGCAACTCAAATTGTCTTTATTCTTTTTGAGCGCATTATGACACAGAAATGACACATTCTGGAAGATATCAAATGTCCAGATGACAACACCTGGACTCTGCCTGCATGCATATTACAGTAAAGACGATTTTAAATCATCGTTAAATACCAAATTCACGGAAGAAGTAGCTGGGTGATCACAAATCATTATGACCATTTTATATGGAGATCATAGTATTTATTAAGTTAAATGCACACACTTGCAAAATAAGGCAGTCACAAAATTACCTCAGGAAACTACTTTTCAGCACTGGCATTACAGAAGAAAAGTATTTTTGGTACTTTGCCTTTCGACTTTCAATCTAATTTTCTTTCATATAATCATGGGTGATGTAGGACAATTCACTAATCCATACATTGTGATCACATCAGTAAAAGAATAAGTTTGAGGCTATGACAGGGCCTACAGGATCTACAAGGTCTCATTATGTAAATTGGGCTTATAGCGATTCTCCTGTTTTCAGCTTCCCAAGTGCTGGGATTACAGACACACACCACCACTCCCAGTCTCAACGGCTGTCCCAGCACACCCCAGAGGCATAGCCAGCACAGCACGCTGGGGCTCAAACTCAGGCCACTGCACTCTGCAGAAGCAGGCATTTTAGTCTGCTGGGCTATCTGGCTGGCCCTATGACAAGGATTTAAAAAGGAAGGGGTTGTGCCAAGGCAAAACCTGACTATAAGCAAAGAGTAGCACATGCAGTTTCATGTGTAAAGAAAGATGAGGAAGCTAAGGGCAAAGGGATATGTAAAAGTTAAAGTAAATACCTGGTGAGCTTCTGGGCATGTGTTTATGTACATGCTCATGTGTGCCAGTTAGCAGAGAGCGATTATGTCCAGGAAGGAAAATTTGTAGGGAACTTAAAACAGCATTACTAAATTTACGTTTTTTCAGTGCATTAACAGGAGAGGCTGAAGAGGCAGAATCTTGAATTCAAACAATGGCACCAAGAAAAATGATTTGCAAATACATAAGAACATCTAGAAGGTAGTACACAGTTACTCATAGGAGAGGCATGTAAGAGAAGAGAAGGAGGTTCACAAATATTCCTTGGAAGTTAATACTGAACATTTCAAAATATTTCTTCCCTTAAAAGTTTCACAGATACTTTATTGACAAAAATACATATTTTTAATTGAACTGATATGCACACATTATGCTGATATGTTCATTTGTTTTCTGCTGATCCTAGTAGTTATCTTCATTTATGCAAACTGTTCTGAAATTGTCAGGAAATTAAGAATTTTTAAGCCCCTATCAATTTATTTTCTTTCAGATCTCTAAGTATCAGATTCTACACCTATGAAAAGCTAAATTAGCTAGCAACAATATCTATCTGGGGAGTCAAAAAATACCTATGATTTCCCTAAACACTGAATTTTTCTCCTGAATTATAAATTATTTCAAATATATATTTTGATGTAGTATTCCATATATCTGTCTCACATTTATGTAAAGCTCCTAATCTTTGCTACTGAGATACATGCCAGAAGTTATGACAGTGAAGTATGAAATAACCAAATACAAGTGTAACAAATTATTTACATTTAAATATTTGGATTTGCCAAATAATATCGCTATAATCTTTAATTTCAATCAAAATATTGGGTCATATTATATACAGTTTTGCACAGAACAGGGAGCCTTCCTCGACCTTTCTTGCTGAAGTTCAAGATGTTAAAGACAGTGTCAGTTTAGAAGCACCAAGTGAAAAACCTGTGAATCATGAAGCAAAGTGAGTTTTCATCAATCAAAACTGGCAGCCTTTATTTGATTCAGGTCATTAGAAATGTACACATGAGAGACAGGGCTCAAACGCTCAAATCTGTGCCAGTTTTTCATCAGACTGGCTCTTGGCAGACAGTCAGCTTTACTTTTGTTATGGAAGAAAATAACAATGAAGACATACCTGCCTCAGCCAGTAGATTTTTACCTATATATAACTCCAAACATTATACCAGCTCCTTGAAAACTGTGTAGCATTCACACACACTGCTCCCTGAGCTAGATGAAGGCTTTATTATCATCATTTTTAACTGGAAATTATGAAGTACAACCATAGTTTACTTGAGAACAACCAGAATTTGGATTATCTGGAACATACATTGTCTTTGTACTTATAATGGGGCTGTCCTTTGTGGCCACATAGACATTCAGCATGCATAGCTATTTCAGCACAGAGTTAGAGCATAAAACCTTTTCAACAGTTATGTCAGTATTTTCTCACCTCCTATATTTAACAGAATGTCTATGACACTTTCTGAATGCTACAATCACATTCAAATAATAAGGCGATGTTGTACATGTGTTTCTCAGAGTGAAAATTATTTTTGCATCTCTATTAAGCTGTAGATCAATACATAACACATGGAAGAAATCTATTGTTGGAAATAGAACATGAGTTAGGGTCAATTTCAATAACTTCAGGGTATTATGGCAGTGCACTTATAGTGATCAATATGCACTTTTCTCTCTCAAGGGGCTTTTATGCTGACAAACTCATTTCCAACAAGGAGAAATATGCTGCACTGTGAAAACAAAGGGAAATTATAAGTGGGTGATTTATGTGACTATCATAATGTTTCATGTCTTCACCTTTGGATGTTTTAGGGCAGTATGATTATGGTTCACATTTCAAAATTTCCTAAATCTAAATAAAAAATCCATTATCAAACCTCAAGGATTGATTTCCATATCTGGCCTGGGACACCACAGATGTAATAATTATCACTTTGCTCTATAAATTGGCACAATTTATAGAGCAATTTGTTGTCGAATTTCATATCGCTAATTGTTTCAAGTAAACACCAAATATCTACATAGATATTTATAGCAAAGCCATTTCATGCTGAAAGCACTGATATTTCTGTAAAATTATAAAATATTAATTTTACAACTCCAGCATGCTGTTTCAGAGCTTTAAGAAATATCAGGTATAAATAGCTACACATTTCAATTTAAATTGACCCAAATACCAGTCTTTCTGACAGATCACTGAAAATGATAGTATTTTCTTAATGATGACATAAGAAAAATATGAATTTATTTCTCTCAACAACAATGAAATGCATTGTCACCTCTACAATGTGCTCTAATACTTGAATGTGTAGCTAGTATCTCATATGATCCTTCCTGTGTCCTTTGCTGACCTTCAAGATAATGTTTTCAAATGCCTTCCATAGAGCTCTTCTCTTCTCCTCTTTCTGAGGATCAAATGTGTCTCAGGTTACAGTGTTGTGCTTTATATTAGAAAAGGTATATTTGCCCACAGTTCACGTAATTTTCATTTGACAGTGTGGATTTTTTTTATTCTTTTCTACTCAGACTCCTCATATCATTAAAAACTTAAAGTGCTCTGTTGATTTCTTCGCATAATCTTGAAATTCTAGCACCAACAGACTCAAACATAGTTCCTAACATAATGTCCCCTATTTCTTATTCTTACAAGCAACACAAAGATAAATACAGATTACTTAGAGAATCCTGGAAATATTCAAGACTGGATAAAGGGTAATGAGATTTAAAAAATAATCTTCTTGGATAATCTTTAAACTTGATGGTATGTCTTATAAATGGAATGTGCTTGTAAAATAGCTCTGACAATAAAGAAATTTCAAATGTACCTAATATCCAAATGCAGGTTAATCAGTGACTATGATGTATAAATTTAATTAAGGATGAACCGACCTACTTTTGTGATTGCTGAGGGCCCTTAATTTTTTATGAATGCTCCACATGACCCTGTCTCTCCCATGCCTTAATCTTTTCTGTGCTGCTCTTCTACATGCACTAACATGAGCGTACTGTCATATAATAAAAGTAGGAATGAGGGCAATTTGGGGGTGGAGCACAGTCTCGGCTTACTTACCTCTATGCAGAGGTTTGCCTTCTACGTAGAAATGCAAAAAATTTATAGCTTTGATGCCCACTGTTTTCCTGAAATGTTAGAATTTTCTAACTATAACTTATTTCCACTTGATTTAGAATAAAAAATATGTGATTTTATGTTCACGGCTTAAGGCAAAGCAAAAGTGGTACTCCAGTCTCGCTCAGCCTATAAGTCTGTATTGACAAAGCTTGCTGGTATGTCAGGCTCTGCAGAGTGACACTGAAATCATGTTGGGGCTGACCTAGCCATTACCCCAATTTCCCTCAGATCTGAAACTTACTTAAGGAATCTGATGGATATTATCAGATGGCTGTTCTTATTATAACTCCAGTAATTTGGTAGGAACTTCATATAATAAAGAATCCAACCTTATCATTCTAGATCTGTTTCACTTGCATACATTTCTAAATTTCAATTTTAATTGTAAAACATTTTCCTCATAGTGATCACACAAATAAGCAGGCAGGCAAAGTGTTACTATGGTTATTCTACAAGTGAACAAACTAGGACTAGGTGGCATTAATGATATTTTTCAAAGATCTATATCAACTTAATTTATTTTTTGTATTTTAGGGAAGGGTCTACAGGTTGTTCAAGGTTTCACTACTAGATTGGACTTGTAGTGATCCACCCATTTACAGGCTCCCATGAGCTGGGATTACAGATGCACGCCACCATGTTCAGTCTCAATTGCCCTTTCAGAGAACCTCAGGGGTGGAGCTGGCACTGCAGACCTGGGGATAGAACCCCTGGCTCCTGCACCTCTTTTCAGGTGCTTTAATCCACTGAGCTATTTGGCCGGCCCTCTCAACTTAATGTTAAGGCAAAGACAACATACAAATGTCTGTTTCCTAAGAGCCTGCTGAGAGGTTAGTCACTACACTAGATGATAAAGCAAAAAAACTTTAAAAAGTGGGACAGGTTTATAAACTTTACATGTTCAATTAGTAACACTATAGTAGAAAAGATAACCCTGAATCACATTATTTGTTAAAGGAACAAGTTGCAAATCATTCTGTGATTCCCAGATTGTACTGTGGCATGAATTATGAAAATTATTTACTAATGTGTCTGTACTTTGGATGTAAAAAACTGCCCTATTTACTTTCTGCTCTCAGGACCTGACAAAATACCTACTTAAAAGCAAGAATAAAATATAGTCTTGCTTGTGGAAACAAAAGTTTATGAGCTCTATGTTCACAGTGCCTCCCATCTAGAATGTTTAAATGATTACAATCAGTCTGATTCAAATACCTATTTTACTGATCATATGAGCCAACAGTAGATTAGACTCATAAAGGTATAAGTTCCAAGGCTATAATTTCCTAACTCAGAAAATGTCAGCAGTTCCCAAATGACAGCAGATTTTTGTATAAATTCTTTTCCTTTAAAATACATATAGGTTTTTTCTACTAATATTTAAATATATATAGCCTAAAGTCAATAAATATGAAGCCTACTCCTTTAATATAAAAATGATTTGCACTACATTTTTTGCTGTTTTATTTGTATTGTTCCCTTATTCTAAACCAATTATCCCCTAAATTCAAAACACTGAAATCCTACCAGTTCCTCTAGGAACATCTGTGGTGTCCATTGTCTGTGACATTTTTCTGAATTACTAAGAACTGCATCTTACCTTTCCCACATTAAACCCTATAACCCAGTGTCTGCTATCACATTGTTCACATTCTGCTTTAGTTAGAATCCTATGTGAAGTTATCCCATTTCTGAAGCATATAAAATGTCATTAAAACAGATATAGTGCTGTCCTTATATTTTAATCATTTGCATTTTACTACTTGGTGAATTTTTGTACAGAACTAAAGCTTTGTTAAACCACAAATTTACTTAAAAGATTAGACATTTCTGTTTAACATTGGACTGCATATGTAAACTTTTAAATCTGCACTCAAAATCTTTACACTTGAGTATTTAATTTGGTTGGCAAAAGCTTCAGATAAGTTATACATAAACATGAACCAAAATGGAGACCAGTGAGCACATAGATTATATATTTTTTAAAACTCTTAGAAACATAAAAAATCTTAAAGAAAAATCATGGAACATTTTACATTTTCTTTACTTTGGAGGATAGATCTGGATCAGTGTTCAAAGTCTCTGTTTCTTTGATCTTAAAACTATAATGGATAAGAAAGTGAGTAAATAAAAATAATGCTTCATGGAGTTCTAAAAGTCTTTAAAAGATAACATATTTTTCATACTTTTCACTTGGAAGCAACTGAGAACTATCAGGGAAATGTTTGCCATGGGGTCTACAATAATGAATTTGTTATACTAGACTTAAAAATAACTTGAAACAATGCTACATACAGCATAAACAGAAAAATGAACAGAAAAACTCATTTCAATCATTTATTGATATGTTCAAAAATCAAAACTGAAGAGAGGCACAGGGGCTGGGAATACAATGCCTGGGACAGCCATGATGGCCCGGCCCCAGGGCACACTGATGTGGTAACTGAGGTGTGGTGGAGGACGCCTGTGAACCAAGCTCTTGGGAAGCTATAAACAGGCGAACCACTATGAGTCTGATCTACTAGTGAGACCTGAACACCCTGTAGACGTTTCCCTAAAATACAAAAAAAAAAAAAAAAAAAAAAAAAAAAAAAAAAAAAAAAAAAAAAAAAAAAAAAAAAAAAAAAAAAAAAAAAAAAAAAAAAAAAAAAAAAAAAAAAAAAAAAAAAAAAAAAAAAAAAAAAAAAACTGAAGAAAAAAAAATGGGTTAAAATGCCATAACCTCAGAATTATTAAATTGCCTTCATTTCCCTTAAGAAGCAGATCATTAGTATACATTGGGGAATACAGTTCTAAGAGTCAGGCTTCAAGGTGTATTGTAGAAATTATGTCCCTCGAGGATTATATTTTATGGAATTATATTAATACACTTACAAAATTCTCCTTTGTCTAGTAAATTCCATCATTCTATTGTTACAGTTCCACTTTAGAAATAAAGACTCTCATTCCTAGGACTGTATTCTTTCCTCCTTAATAAACTAATAGCTTTCAAAACACAGGCTCAGGATAGCACGGTTCAATCCCCACCTCCACCTGCCTTAGCAGACCTGCCCTTAAAGCAGTCTGAGCTAGCCAAAAAAAAAAAAAAAAAAAAAGACTTCTCAGCTTTGAGCCAACCAAATAGTTCAGCAGATTAAAGTGCCTGCATGCATGTGCAGAGGCTGGGGATTCAATCCCCAGGTCTGCTGTGTCTGCCCCACCCCTGGGGCACACTGAGATGGCAATTGATTTTTTTTTTTTTTTGGCAGAACCAGGGATTGAACTCAGACCCTTGCACTTTCCAGGGAAGCACTTATTCTACTAGGCTATCTCCCTGGCCTGAGATGGCAATTGAGACTGGGCATGGTGACATGCATCTGTAATCCCAGCTCTTGGAAGGCTGTAAACAGGCAGATCACTATGAGTCTGATCTAGCAGTGGGACTCTGTAGACCCTTCCCTAAAATACAAAAAAAAAAAAGATAAATAACCTATCTGCCTTTATATATGAACATGAGAAGACTAGATAGGGAGAAACTACATTAGACAGGGGAATGATTTTGGATATCTTCAACTCTAGAAAAATAAACCTTTAAGCTTTGCAACTTTTTTGCTATTATTCATAAAGAAGTGTGATGAGTGGTCTAGGAGAAAATCCTGAGAGATTTCAGAATAAATGGGTCACTGGTGATGCACACTGACTTACAGGTAAGTGTGGGAGACTCTGTTATGTCAAGACACTTGTCTGCTGTAGACCAGTGTTGATTTTATTGAGAACCACTGCTTAGCTGTCTTGGATTTATTTTAGAACATTCAAGGTTATTCTGCAGAGAATTCAATGACACTGAAGAAAATTTAAAGCCAGTTGTAAAAACTGTCTTAATGGTAACATAAACACAGATAAAACAAATTGCATAGCAATTAATTTAAAGGAGCCATGATTGTGAAGTATTCCCAAATTTTCTGTTTCTTCAATGATCCCTATGAAAAACTGCTATTTTGCATCCTTACAACTGTCATCTGACGATTCTTTTCATTTTGGTCTTTAGATGAGTGACAGGGAAAATCATAGCATGTGTGTGACTCTGTCATCTAAATTGTTCCATTTCATGATTTGATTTGTGCAATGTCTTAACGGAGGAAGGCAACATTTACAAAAATTACAGAGAACCTTATTGCCCACTGTTATAAAAAAAAAAAGTAATTGAATAAAGAAATATTTTAGCTTTAGTTCATGATATAATCACACATAATGATATGGTCTCAGAGATTTTTACAGAACTGGACCTGGTCCTAAAGCTTGACAACACAGGCTTTGACATCAATTTGTTTCCACTGATGTCGGTGGAATTTTTCACTAAATAGCACGTGTTCTTCTCAGTCAGTGCCTCAAAGTGACCCTGATTATTCATAATCACTCATCTATTTAAATGCATTGTAAAATATGTGGAAAAACATAAACACACAAAATCATTGTAGAAGAAATTAAAGGCTCAGGAGATAGTTCGGCAGTCTAAGCACCTGTCTCGCAAGTGCAAGGACCTGGATTTGATTCCTCCCACCCCCACCACATGCTGTGTTGGCCCAGAAACTGGGCATGGTAATGCATGTCAGTAATCCTAGAGCTGGGGATGATGACACAGGGGGATCACTAGGAGTCTGAACTGTGTAGCAAGACCTTGCATCAAATAAATAAATTTTTTAAAACTTTAAGGAAATTAAAAAACAATACCATCTCTAAAATCTTCTAGAATCAAGGCATAATATTGTGGAATGCAATTATGAAATTAAACAAAGTTGTTAAAATTAATTTTCTTTTCTTTATGGTTTGTATTTAGTGTAGGGTCTACAGGGTCTCACTACATAGATTATAGACATGTAGTGATTCTCCTGCTTTCAGCTTCCCAAGTGCTGGGATTACAGGCACGTGCTACCATGCCTTGCCTTAATTGCTGTCTCAACACGCCCCAGAAGCAGGGCTGGCACTGCACACTGGGGAATGAACCCCAACCACTGCACTCTGCCTAAGCAGGCACTTTAGTCTGTTGAGCTATCTGGCCAGCCCCAAAGCTGTTTTTCATACTAATTTATTATAGCATTCAGCTGTAGTACTATGTACATATAAAAATTGTAATACTATACTCATTGTCTTAGGTAATTTAATCTGAACACCTAGAGGTGTGAGTATAATAATAGTAACCATTTGTTTTACCTTTACTAACAGATTCTATGGTTGAGATTGTCATTTTGATACCATTTTCACAATGGACACAGGCCTGAAACCTTGACATTTTATAGTATAGATGGTGAACACATTGAGGTTCAAAGAGATCATCTTATTTGTTCAAAGGTGACAGAACTTGAAACCAAGTCTGACTATCAACCCTATTCTTATCAACTATATATCAACTATAAGATCAACTTATCAACTATCAACTACAAGAAAAGTAAAGTAAATGGAGTTCAAAATTCGTAACTTTAACATGCAATTTTTATCAGATTATAAAAGCAATAAAACTGGGCTGGGGCTACAGATCACAGGCACAGTGCCTGCCTGGTTAATCCAAGGTCCTGAGTTTGATTCCCAGTACCAAAATAGAAAAGTAATGTAATCAAAGATGCATACAAATTTTTAAAATAAATAAAAGAGAATCAATATTTATTTTTGAAACAAATGAGGAAAGAATGAAGTTTAAAAATACATTTTAGGGCCAGGGAGATGGTTCAGTAGAAAAAGCACTGCAGTCACAGGGTCCTTAGTGCAATTCCCAGTCCTGAAAAAGTAAATAATTCTCCCACTTCTCAAGATTCTGATGTATTCATTCACCTTCAGTGTTTTTCTTATCCAAGATAAAGGAACATAGATGTGTACACCCTTTTCTTACAATTCAAACTATATAAGGAGCATAATAAAAAAACATAACACATGAATTAATTTAAGAAAAAAATTATTATTTCAAAGGTAAAGTAAGATTCCCTAAAATGCCACTGATTATTTTGCTTAATGTGTTCCTACCCTCCTTTTAAACAAACTTCCATTTGTTCCCAAATCTCTTCATGTTCCACAGCAGAGCCCAGAGTCAGTCCATTGGCAAATCCTTAAGAGCACACCCTTTTGTGGTCTAGAGCTGCTGATGGTGCTCTCACCACCTGCAAGAAGGCAGGGCCCACAGCAATCTTAACCCTTTAGAGCAGACGCCATTTCTGGGCTCCAACCCAGCCCACTTCAAACCTCTTTCACAATAAATGTAAAGCCCTAGAGTGGCCCGTGGGACTGATGCTTGTGTGACTTCAGGGGTCCCTCTGCTCGCTCAGCAGTTTGCATCCCCCTTGGCTATTTCAGAAACAGACCAGTTTACATCTGGCCCAGTGTCATTGAATTCACTTAAGTGGATTTCTCCTATTCTCCCAGCCTCCTCCTAGAAGAGGAGAGATTCACTTAAATGAGTTTATTATAAAAGAGATTTGAAGCAGGGCAGGGTTGGGGCATAGACATGGCGTCTGCTCTACATGTGCCCTCTCTCAAATGGCTTCGGAGATGCCTCATTATCTAAGACAGTGAGTTCCTGGGCACCTGCAATCAACAGGCAGCCTTACTTCTCCACCTGGTACCTCATGGCTCACCTTGGATACTGTCCTCCCCAGCACTATCTATCTACAAATTAGTTGATAGGAAATTTTGCCTTTTTTGCTAGTCATGGTCTTTTCAATGGTAGCCTTTATTAGCAAACAAGTATTGAAGAAATGAGTCAAAGATGCTTCCCATAGAAGAGGTTTTCTAGCTGCACCCATAAGGATCGGCTGAATTTGAACATGATGAAAGGTACAAGATAATATAGTGTTCTGTGATGAAAAAGCCCATGGAAATGTACAGGTGTGTGTGCTGCAGGTGTTGCAGAGTAGGAGCCTGTGAAAAGCAACTAACATAGTTCCATTGCTGTGAATAATGAGGGCAGATGAGTCACTGTGTGAAGCTTAGGGAATGGGTTCCCTTAGGAGACAGAACCATGGACACTAGAGAACAGGAGGAATCTAATTCAATGTTAAGGGGAATTCTGGAGGCTTCTAAGTGGGGAAGTAATGCCAGAGGCACCATAGGGAGATTTATCTGACAGAATTATTTAGGATGAAGAGAGGAAAGCCTGTAAGAAGGAAGTCCAGATTTTTATAAAACATTCCAACCCTACAGCTGATAAATTCACAAGCGTCTCCTGATTCTATAAATTTCTACCCAAGGTCAATGAATAGCATCCTCTAATATTAAAAATAACATCAAAGTGGCAAGAGTGATACAAATATTAAAGGGAAACTGCCAAGAAAATGGAATTGTTTGATTTTATACAGAAGGCTTTATGAAGTCATAAAAGAAAATTCAAGCAGAGAAATACCTCATGATTGAAGCAAGAATATCTTATCAGGTAGCCTACTGCAAGAAAAGATTCTGTTATCCATTACTCAAAATTATATAGTACAAAGTAGCAATGCTCTTAAAGAAATGAGATTGTTGTTATTCTCTTTTTATTCTTTTACTACTGAACACCTGAATTAGCAAAATGTAAGTGCTTATTAGAGCACATGGTATGCAACACAGGATTAGAGTTTCTGAGTTCTAAGCAAACATTGCGGGTGATAGTGAAGAAGTATAAAGGTTGTAATCCAAGAAAGTCATTTATTCATTCCTGCTATGCATTTCCCAAAAGCAGCCTTAAAGATACCTGAAAATGATCAACAATGCAATTTTTTGAATCAATAAATCTTAATATTCTTTCTTGAATGCTCATCATTCATCAGCTAATTTGGAAAGATAATTTCATTATGAAAGAAATCGCTACCTCAAACAAATTTAATTCAGAAGTTTTAATCTCAATTATATTTAACCGTGCACACAGCCCCTTCATGGTAGGTCTTTGTTGAGAAAAGTTCTCCCAGCATTATGCTACAGTGAGTCAATGAGTTTAGTAAAATTCTCTGAGGTACTTTTTGTCTGTTTTATGTCATTAACATCTTTACACAGAGTAATTGCTTATTTCATTTTACTAACATTCCAAACACATTCCGTTTATTGTGGGCACCAGGATAAAACAAATAAAAAGATGCTGAATATATCATCCTTCAAAGATATTAGTGTCTCCCTCACATACATGGAAAAATAAATGATTTCAGTAAAATTTCAGAGTGCTATAAAAAGAGTACTTTAATTGAGAATGACCACCTCATGACAAACAATGTTCTCAGGAAAACTGCCACCAAGAGATCCTACCATTGAATTTATACCTTTTGAAATTGCTTTGTACAACACAAAGGAGCCCACTTTGTCTCTAGGACGTATGATTTGAGTAGTAATTGAGTGAATGCATATGACACTCCTGCCACCAAGAGATCCTGCCATTGAATTTATACCTTTTGAAATTGCTTTGTACAACACAAAGGAGCCCACTTTGTCTGTAGGGCATATGATTTGAGTAGTAATAGAGTGAATGCATGTGACACTCCTGAACTGAAGCACCAGCGAAGATTTCTCCTAAAGGAAATTATTAGAAATGTATTCAAATGCCTAAATCAGAAATGATGGAAAAATGTCATTTTAGCAAAAGGAAGTGCAAACATGTCACCAAAACATGGAGCTTAGTGTGTTCAGAGAATGAGGAATACCCTTCCCATGCTTCGATGGTGTGTGTGTCAGCTACACTGGCTACTCAATTAGGAAATTCTGTTCAGAGAGGCTGAAGGGTGTTTTTCTAATATAAGCCAAGAAACCTTTGAATGTAGGAAAATATTGAAATGAGTGAGAAGAAGTAAAACAGTGGAAGTGTTTTATAATAAGTTTTATCAAATTCTTCCAAGGCCATAAAGCAGCATGGAAGTGTAGCCTACAAATGAGCAAGCAGGAAGTCATGTGTTCGGTAAAACCCGAGGATCCTGCTGTTGAATAAATTGTCTGATAATAGAATACAAGAAACAAACATAAATGCAAAGTATTCTTGATTAACGGGAACACTTCCGGAAATACATTTTCCACCCACCACTGCACTGTAGCAGTCTATGTTGTCTAAAATAGAAAGGCATATAGGCAAATCCCCAGACCTAATGAACAACTGCAGAGGTAATCTCTGAAAACACAGAGATGTAGGGGTCCTTCCAAATTTTGAATGTTCTTCATAAATCAATATAGATGTCTATGTTTTTAGAACCAGCTAATGGTAAATTTGCCCTAACAATTGAATTCCAATAGCACAGATACTAACTGAGAATTCACAATTCAGAATGGAAAGTTTGCATCAAGAGTTCATCCATCCAGCATCACACTTGAACCACATGAGGAGAGACTCACAGGAGACTCAGAAGCTGTGCTTGATGGCTAGGATCCTCTCTCTCAATGAGCCCTGGGGGCAGGGTCCTATCAGCTATGTGGGTAGCTGTGTCTGTCACACACTCCAAACTTATCTCCATCTTTAATGCTACTAAGAGAGCCAAATACAATAGATGCCTAAAAGGCAGAAGGCTTCAGAGTCTGAGTACCCTGTGCTCCTAATGCCTCGATGAGTACAGTGGTCAGATCTCTTCTCTCCACCATTGACCCTTCACATCTCATCAGTAGTTCTGGTCTGCGTGGAATGTTATCAATAAATATTCTCTGAGTGAGTGAGTCCATGTGTTCAAGATGCAAAATGTGACATTAGAAAAGGACCAGCATAGAGAGAAGACTCTACGGCCTTTTATCTACTCAGATAAGTGGTTCCACTGAACTTAGAGAGAAAAACATTTGCGATGCTGCTAAGGAGAAATGAGGAATGGAAAAAAAAAACTTGAAAGTACTGTCATATTCAGGAATTTAGGGTTAAAAGGTTGGAGAAGCTTCACTTCAACACAGAAGTCTCCATCTTTAGTTTGTGCCACATGTTACAGAAGCAGCAGTGAAAAAGAGAACAAAACTTTTTAGGTTGGTTACCATTCAAATGTCACTAACATGATGATAAAAGTGGGCAGACATCTGCCAAAACTGAAATTATTTTTATTGTGTTATATTCTCAATGGTCAACTAGACAAATGGAAACTGTAAGTACAATTTGTTTTTCTGTCTGGTGAGGAGAAAACACAATTCCAAGTGAACTGCACTAGAAGCTTTTATTTGACATTCTTTACTCGAGTGTCTGAAGTGGGAAGATTGGTTAAAGATTGGTTAAATACCTCTACGCTTTACAATGGTACAGACAATCAGAAAAATAAACAATATGTAAATAGGTTTATTATGACCATACTGTCAACTCTTGTAATTGTTTGGTTTTTGCTTGTTTGTTGTTATTTTTGGTTTTTTTTTTTAATTTTAGTGAGGGGTCTACAAGGTATTCAGGTTCTCACTACTAGATCAGACTCTTAGTGATCTACCTGTTTGTAGCCTCCCAAGAGCTGGGATTATAGATGCATGCCACCACGTCTAGTCTCAGTGTGCCCCGGGAGTAGAGCGGCATGTCAGGCCCTGGGATTGGGCCTCAGGCCCCTGCTCCTGCTTGCAGGTGCTTTAATCTGCTGAGCTATTTGGCTGGCCCTTGTAACTTTTAATACTGCAAGTATTGTAAATATTATATTCTACATGAAAGTGAAACTGACACCTCCTTTCTAAAAGTCAAGATTTCATGAAATTAAGGAAAATAATGTAGAACCCTTAGAATCAAATGCACTGCTGCTGATAAGTTATGACCTGGCAAAATGAAACACATAAATGAAAAAAAAAATCTGTGGAGATACTCAGAGAAATCAGTGTAGATATTTAAAAGATTAAGAGAACCATTAGAAATTTTTTGAAGTTTTTTTTTTTCCCATATTTTATGTCTTAGTGACTCTTCTCTCATTCCTCAAGCAAAATACCTGACACAGAGTTAAAGAAGGAAAAGTTTATTTGCAACCAATTTATGGAGCTCAGATCCAAAGCAAGGTGGATGGCCAAGGAGCATTTCTGAGAAAAAACCTTTCAGGGTGTGCGGGATACGGGAGGGAAGAGGAGAAGGTAGGAAGCAACACGGGAGGACCTCAGCTCTTTCTTCTCATTCAGGCTCCTCAGGTTGGATAGCACTCACATCCTTAATCTTAGTGTCTCTGATTTTAACACAGCACAAAGAATCGATTTCTGTCTCACACACTCTAAATCCAGCCACCTCTGAAAACCTCCCACCTATCTCAACATAAGGCTTTGGGGGGACATCAGTACACAAGCTTTAACATTTAAAAAAACATTATTTGTTTTACAAAAAATAACCTCTGGAAAGGAGAAGTGGGAAGTGACTGCTAAGGGGCGTGCAGATGTTTTCGGTAATGATCCAACCATTCAAGAATTAGTTGGAGGTAACTGCTGTGCAGTCCGCGAATATACTGAACACTACTAAATTTTCCACCACTAAACAGAGAACAACATGGCAGGGGAGCTATAGCTCATTAAAAAAGGTGGGAAATAATTTTAAAACATAAGTTCCACTCTAAAGTTTAAGTGCAAAGTAAGAATCATTCCTTTATTCAATTAACTGATACTACTGCAGATGCACAAAGAAAATATAAAGATAGAATATTTATTTTGTCCTAGGAATATGCACAATTGCAATTACATTTTTGATACAGGGAAAATGAGAGGTTTCGTGTGAAGTTTTTGCTTAATTCTTCCACACAAAATTCAAATAAAACTTTTTTATCTCTGGTGATTTAGCATATCTTCCCTTTATGATCAATCTTTACATCTAGACTTCAAGCACTGCTCTTATTTTTTCTGTATTATTTGCTTAACATATTGAAATAAATTAAAATGTATATTCCTATTTTTAAATTATATTAAAATTCTATAAAAATAATTTCCTCTTAAATTTTAATGATACCACCATTTTATCTGCCTGTCAAGATCAGTGGTAGATTCAAAAATACAAAGGAATACAAAACATTAAAAATTCCTAACTCTGGAAAATGAGGTGAGAAGGAACACAGAATGAAATACCTTTATCCTGGAAGTTAAACTTTAAATTATCTTGATGAATTTAATGTGCAGGTGTTACAGAGCTTCTGACTTCTCACGCGCACCAATTACAGTGTACGCGATAGTTCAAAGCTGTCATCTGTGAATATTTCTGATATTTTGTATTGCTAGTGCAATTCACAGTAAGGTGCAGATTTAGTTTTACTCAATGCTATGTCAATTAGTTTCCTCTGGCAGGAATAAAAATATCTGACACCGACAATTTAAAGTGGGAGATTTTTTTTTTTTTTTTTTTTTTTTTGAGACAGGGTCTCACTATGCAGTTCAGGCTGGCCTTAAACTCACTTTGTAGCTCAGGCTGGTCTAGAACTCACAACAATCCTCCTGCCTCAGCCTCCCGAGTGCTGGGATTACAGGCCTGCGCCACCATGCCCAGCTCGGGAGATGTTATTTGGATCAAAGTTTTAGTGGCTGGCTGGCTGGACAACCAAGAGTGTGGAGTAGCAGAGCGTGGAAGAGCATGGCTGACCGACTCATGGGTCAACCACTAATGGACCTGCATATCTCCACTGCTCCTACAGCCTAGTCACCACCCTAACTGATATGTTCAGGCTTCTGGGGACAGTTTAGATACCAATGACAACTACCAGCCACACTCTACATAAGCCTATTTACTGAATTTCTTTAATTTACTTAGCAGAAGTAGCTTTGTATGTGTCATCGATGTTTGAGTTGGAATAAAAATATTTAATAATACAGTGACTAGAATATGTTAGTCTTTCATCATTACTTAGAAACTTTGATCACTTATTTGATTTGGTATATAATAATCTAGCATAAATGTGTACTCAAATTTTTATTATGAATTTATACACATACCAGGCAAAAGTTCCAGATATGCTTACAAAAACCAAATTAACTATGATTTGATCCTCCCACTATCATGCAGACAACCATTTGCTTTTATGGATGTGCATATCCTTACAGAAAAATATTAACTTATAAATACGAATTAATGCTTTTGTATATATGTGTATTTTTACATGAAAAAGGTAACCACTATAGCTTCCATTTTTACAAATATGCATTTTAGAATTATAAAATACTTTAGCAACAAATATATACATATATTTAATTTAATAAAACAGCAGGATAATCGTTCATTAGGAAATCTGCCTACTGTTGATCAATGCTTAAAATTGCATGAAGTCTTATAAAACATGTTTTTGCTATTATAAACTTGTCTTGGTTACTTTTCTCTTCTTGCTGAGGCAAAATACCTGACACCCACTATAAGGAAGGAAAAGTGCATTTAACTCACATTCTGTGGAGGTTTTTAGCCCATAATCAGCTGACTCCAAGGCAGGGTGAAATGGCACAGGGGCAACAGTCCAAGGCTGCAGACAACAGCCAAGCAACAAGAGCAAAAGGGGAAGGGGCAAGTGGTCCTCTTTTCCTCCCTTATATTGTATAGGGCTGTCTGCCAGCACCATTTCTGCACTTTCCTCTTCCATGAACGAGGAAGTTTATTAAGTAAGAACTCTGACCCTGGCTAACATCAACCCTCTCAAGTTGACACAGTAAACATCCTACTGTGTCATATCCTTTTACCCCAGGATATAAAACTTCCCATGTATTAGTTGGGCTTCTAGACTAGTCAAGTTGACCCAATGTATCAACCTGTACAATCCACCCCTTGTCAACTTGACAACTAGACACATTTCTTTAAACCAGTTTCCAGGTACAAGGACCTGCTTATTCTTAACATTTCATAGCTTGAACATTATAACACAGGTTTGACAATCCTTAAGAAGCAACATTAAGTTTATCAACATAGTATTACATCTGAACCATAACAATCTGCCTGGGACACATATCCACCTGCAACAGTTGCCAAAGTCCTAAAACTTTCAGCATCTATGAAAAGTCCAAGGCCTAGTCCCCTCCAAGATGGAAGGCAAACTCTTTAGTTCCAAACCTCTATACAAACAAAAAGTTAAACATTTCCAGCATTCAATGGAAATAAAATTCTTTCTAAAAGTTACAAACAGCAATACAAAGGATAGGGACTAAAGCAAGGCCAAAATCTATCAGGGCAAACATTAAGTCTTATACTTCCATGTCCAGCATCTGAAGCAATCTGTGGCAAACTGAGATCCAGAGGGCTTGAATGACTCCACCCTGCTGGCACTTCCACTGGATGTAGCCCCCATGGCTCCATACTTATGGCCCTTCTGCTCCTTGTCTGCAGCTTTCCTTAGAGATTACAAACTTGATTACAAACTTCTGGGGTCTCCATTACACTTTAGGCTTGTCACTCAACTTCACACACTGCCATCCCAGCGGGATTCTACTTGGCTTCCCAGGCCTTCTGAAATTGAGGTGGAAACCCCCTTTACCTCAGAACTCTGGCATTCTTCATGGACCTAAATATCAGTGCCATGTGGATGATGTCAAGGTCTGCTGTTAGCTGGAGAAGCAGCCACAGACTTTCCCCTATTTTGGTTGTAGGGGTCTATTGCCTGGATCCCTGGGCTCTCTGAATCTATTTCTGAGCAACAAATTTTCTATGCGCCTACATTCTAGAACATGGTGCAGGCACTGCTTTTTTCTCAAAGTAAAGTCTTCTTACCTTTGCAGTGTTGAAGCTGCAAAGGGTAGAGACTGCCACTTCTTTTGATGCTCTCAGGCCATCTTTTCAATTCTTATGTTCTTCCTCAGCAATGAAGATCTCCTCCCTCTCCTCTATGTCCACAGCACCACAAAGCTTCCTTTCCGGCCAAATTCACAATCATTTTAAATCAGATCTGAGACCTCTGCTCTTGATTTTTAACATAAATCTGGCTAAAAGCCCCCAAAATAGCTATAGCACCACAACTTCTGACTGCCTTGAGATTTCTTGTGCCAGATTCACCATTCTGTGGTCCTTAACCTCAATCTCAGGCAAAGTCTCTGTACATGAGCAAAATGCAAACAAACTTGCTTACACACATAACATACATCATCTTTTTTATATATTTAGTACAGGGTCTCACTACCTAGATTGGGCTCTGCTTTCCACCTCCCAATCACTGGGATTATGGCAATTTGCCACTATGCTGTCTCAATCACCCTCTCTATGCACCCTGAGGGCAGGGCAGGGCTGGCATGGCATGCTGGGGATTGAACCCTGGTCCCTGCATCTACCTAGGCAGGCATTTTAATCTACTGAGCTATCTGTTTGGCCCAATACACATTATCTTGAGTCCAACAACCAGTGCAGACATTCTTTCCAGCAGAGACCCGCTGGGTCTGGTCTTTTCCAGCAGGATTTCTGTCAGTCTCAGGGTCTTCTGAGCTCTGACCAAAATCAAGCACAGAGAATAGCCTAAGGTGTTCTGGGGCTTCTCTTCATGTGGCCTCCCTGAACCTCTACAGTTTCTTCCCCTAAGCCATTCCTGAAGGCTCTTGAGCCACATGGTCAGGTATAGTCACAACAGCAACCCCACTTCTCTGGCACCAAATTTTGTCTTGATTACTTTTTTCTTGTTGCTGAGACAAAATGCCCAATGTCCCCTATTTTTTTTTTAAAGTTATTTAGAATAGGGTCTCACTACTCAGGTCAGACTCATTGTGATCCTCCTGTTTCAGCCTCCCCAGCACTGGGCTTACAGGCATGCACCACCACTCCTAGACTCAGTGGCTGGCTCAGCACAACCAGGGGCAGAGCTGGAGCAGCATGTGGTAGCGGGGATTGAACCCTGGTCCCTGCACTTGAGTAAGCAGGTGCTTAGTCTTCTGAGCTATCTCATTTGCCCTATTCAATGCCCACAATTGATCAGTACTCAAAATTACATGAAGTCTTATAAAACGTGTCTTTTCTATTATAAAGTACATTTCAGTAAATTTCCATATAGTTATATATAATGTCAGCCATAATATCTATGTGATAAACTCTGAAGCCATATCCTCTCTATACTAATTGTAAAAAGTTTGGAGTATAATACGAAGTATTTTATGAAAAAGAGAAATATGTAATTTTATTCTCCTTCCTAATTCATTAAAATTTGTTTAGTTATCCATACCTAAATCATGATGAAATTCCAAAGCAAACCAGACCTTAAAATTTGAATTAAATTACTAGCAAAAATGTATCCTTAAAGCTATTTCACTAAAATCAAAATTTCAAATGATCACCTGTAAGTAAGACCTTTTATCTCAAATAATTGACTTTTATTTGCAACTAATTCAAAGGAAAGAAACAAAAAAAAAAAAAAAAAAAAAAAAAAAAAAAAAAAAAAAAACTAAGGATTAGCTTATTCCACGATCTAAACAGAAGAACAAAAATGGTGCCAAGGAAAGTGTGTCTATAAGTGTGTGTGTGTGTGTATTATTGTCAAAACTGATATAATAAGATAATGTGATTTAGTCTTTTGTTTCAATACTACTGTTGGTTTAGTCAGAATCTGTGCTTCAATTAAGGTTCCCAGCAATGATAGAGAGTAACAATATTTCATATTTCAACCACTGCTTTATCAAAATGTCACTTGATTCTGTCATTAGGTACATCTTAAAAGGCTCATGGTAAATTGGATTAAAAATAAGTTTTTAGAGCACTTTGCAAAGCTCATGCAGAATAATACAATGAATGTTTTACCCAGATTGAGGAAGACAGAAAAGAAAATGCTATTTTTATATCTCTCATTGCATTCTATTTTTATGATAACCTTCCAGCTCAATGTTTTTCTCCTCTGAAGAATCATCTAAAGTGGATACAAATGATGCCATTATATTAGAGTCCATCTTGGTCATGGCTATGAACAATCTCTTGCTGATTTTACTGAAGTGCTGGCAGTGACACCTCCACAAAGATTAGCTGCTAGAAAACTAACCAGATGTTCAAATCACAACCTGATTGATTAAGAGAACTACTATTTTAAAGACAAATATTTTAAATATGTTCATTTAGTAACATAACAACTATGTGTCCCTGTTGAAGTAAGAGGCAGAGGTTACTTCAAATTCTAGGTATCTGAAATTCAATGTATTTGACATTTAAATACCTGCAGTGGGCCAAGAACCATTTCCTTTTGGGTAGGTTGGAACCTTTTTGTTGTATATGTAATTGATTCAACTAGTTACATCATTCTAGAGGAAGCAGGAATGTTGGTTAACCACACTCCATTATTTTCTTCACAGGCCATCACCCACTTCCTCTCAACACAGAGGGCAGAGTCATGCTTTCACTGTAATTAGTTAATAAAACTTAGAGCACTCTGACCAAAGATTGACTATGAAAATGAGTCTTCAGTGTTTCCAGCTCCCTGCTCCTGAAGTGAAAATGAAGATAATTCAACTGTTAAAGAAGCATAAATATACATAAATGTCCAACGTCTGATATTCTAAGGAGCATGACCATTATAATTAAAATGTAACATTAATACAACCAATATTTTCTCCAGTTATCATTTAAAGCTAGACCATTAGGTTTATTTGCACCTGTAGGGAAAGACAGTGAAAATTTATTCCTGAACTGACCTTGAGTAACTGCAGTACAATAGAGTTCCACACAAAATAAAAAATGTGCTTATGTGTTTTTGTGATGTGCTACTTCCTAAGAGATCAAAAACACAAATTTTCTAAATCCCTCCCTCAGGTACTGCTTTTAGCAATTTTATTTGCCACCAGGAAGATGCTTTATTCGGTGACTCCAGGCACGCTATGGTGCTGAGGAAGTCTCGGTGGGCGCTTAGGAGGCTGGAAAGCTGCGCTCCCTGCAGAGCTCACCTGCGCAGAGGCTGCAGCCCTGGGCCCAACCCCGTTGGCCTGCCGCTGCTTACTACTCCCTCCTTGAGCTACTGTGTGAGCAGAATGCCCATGCAAAATGATGGCTTCTCTTTCATCCCTGTCATGAATGATCTCATTATTAGCAGCTGAAATCTGAAAATTATAGAAAAAATTAAAGTAGCCTTGTTAAAAAAAAAAAAAA